>JAOQMR010000002.1:30071518-30096785 GCA_027563865.1 Erythroxylum pelleterianum
AAATATTGATCTAAAATAACAAAGAATAAAAATAGAAGATAAAGTAAAATTAGAAATAAAGAATAATAAAAGATAAATATTTTAAAAAATGAATGTAATAATAAAATAAACATAAACATAAAGGATAATAGTAGCAATAATAATAATAAATAAATATGTATAAATACAAATATAAAAATAAGTAATGAAATAAATATTATTTTAGTCTCAAACTAAAATCATAAATCATGTATAACCATACCATTTTAGTCTTAAACTAAGACTGTGGTCTTAAAATAGGACCCATGATCCTTGAAAATTATCATTAGCCTTATATATAGATTAATAGCCAAAATGCCCTATACTATAAAGAGTCATTATCATAAAAATTAATTATGACATAAACGATCTACTTCAATAAAGAATCCATAACACATGTTAGGATAAATAATCATATGTACATGCATAAAATTAGATAACATCATGCTTACCTTTCAAACATCACAATGCATTAATCTTGTACAAATTTGAAAATTTATTAATATTAAGTACCGGAGAAATACAACATAGCAATCACAAACTCTTACTATATTAAAACATTGTTAGAAAACATAATACTCATGTTTTCTACATATATATGAAAATCTATAGGCCTAAGCCCCATAGTCAGTGGATCAACTAATATGTTTATGATGACAATGTACTTATAAATATAACATTGTCGTCAACTTATCCTCAAAACATAAAGTATTTAATCTCAATACATTTGGTCCATCGATGTTATTTGTATTCTTGTAAAAGAGTACAATATATGAGTTATAAAAGTAAAATTTGATAGGCCTAGAAATTGAATCCACAATATTAAGTCTTTTAATAAAGTTCTTCAACCACTTAGCATGTACTCTTGTCTTAAAACAAGCTATAATCTTAGCTTTTATGACTGAATTCACTACAACAGACTTTTTAGAGCTCTTCTAAAATACAACTCCTCTTAAAGTTTTTAATCTTTATACACTTGGCACCATAAATGCTTTTTGGATACTTGGAAAGTAGTATAATATGAGTTATCACCGTAAAATCTGATAGGTCCAGAAACTGAATCAACAATATTAAGTCTTTTAATGAAATTCTTCAACCACTGAGCATGCACTCTTATCTTAAAACAAGCTATAATCTTATCTTTAATGGTTGAATTCACTATAACAAACTTCTTAGAGCCTTTCCAAGATATAACTCCTCTGACTAGCATAAAAATGTAACCTATAGTAGACTTATTATCATCAAAATACCTACCAAGGTCAACATTGGCATATCCAATGATCTATATATCATTTACACGTGTAAGCTAGTATAAAATCTCTAGGTTTTGCATATAACACAAAACATTTTCCATTGTAACATAACTAAGGTCTACTAAATATTTGTCAAGTTATACAAACAATGTTAGGCTTAGCGCATTCATTTGAATACATCAAACTCTTAACTACATTAATATAAGGGATATAGTTTATCCTTGGTTTCTCCACCTCATTATGAGGACACTACACTTTTCTTAACTTATTATCTTTGATTATATGTGATATACCAAGCTTATTGTCCTACATATTAAACATTTTTAACACTCTTCCCACATAAACCTTTTATGTTAGGCCTAAAATCTTTTTAGCTCTATCGTTATGGATCTACACTCTAAAAAAATTATTCCTTTTTAGGATCTTTCATAACAAAGTTCTTCATAATCATTTTTCATATTCTGAAACATACTCAAACCATTTTTGGTAAGAATAATTTCATCCAAATATAAGACTAAAAATATAAACTTGCTCTCACCAAATTTACAATATATAGAAGTTAAGTGTGTTCCCCTTAAAATCCAAAGTTATAGCCTCCTCATCAATTTTTAATTTTTAATATTGTGATGGCTACTTCAATCTACAGATAGACTTCCATAATCTAAAAATTTGGTGCATTTTCTTTTACCTTGAAACCTTTGAACTTTTATATATACACCTTCTTTACTAGATCATTATTTAAAAAGGTTGTCTTGATATTCATATGGTGATGCTCATAAATAAAATGAGTTATTAAAGTCATAATGATCATAAATGAATCCTTTATTGAGATTGGTGAGGAAGTCTCAGTATAGTCCACTTTCTGAGTGTACTCTTTAGCCATAAGCCTTACTTTGAACCTCTCAATCTTGCCTTTAGCATCTATCTTGGTCTTGAACACCTAGTTATAACAAATGGTTTTGAAACTATTTAGAATGCAAACTAAATCTCAAACATAATTGTTTGGCCCTCCATAATCATCATCATTTATTTATTAGAATGATGGCTTATCATTACTTCATCATAGGTAATAGGACCCGGAGTCTCTCCTAAAAAATTATGAGTCTCGCCCATATAAATAACAGCATATCATTAAATGTTATAGGCCTTCTATCTCTTTATAAGAATCTCAATGGTGCTAAATGATAAAGTTGAGTATCCATCATAGCATTCTCAATAACACACTTCTCATCTCCAACATCAGGAACTACAACTTCATCTTAAAATTCATCCTTATATAGCTCTGAAGTACTTTAACAACTCTCTAATAAACAATAGGAACATATATTGCTACTAACTCAAGCTCCTCAACTACTTGAGCTCTTAATGGTACATTTACTACATCCTTCTAAAAAAGAACCTTATCGTCAACAACTCAATAATTTTGGAAATATGACTAGAACAGTAAAACACGTAGCCTTTCAAACCTTCAAGATGACATGTAAATAACTTAGGAGTTATCCTAAGATCCACTTCTTTTTCTGGTGGGTTATAAATCTTTAGTTCAGTTGGAAAACTCTAAACACTCAAATGGTTCAAATTAAGCTTCCTACTTGTTCAAAATTCAAAAGAACTTCTGGAAACTAACTAACTAGGAACATGATTTATGAAGTTGAGTGTTTTCTTTAGTGCTTCACCCTTATATATTTAGGAAGTTTTGATCTTGTCATCATGCTACTCATTATGTCCTTTAGGGTGTGATTTTTCTTTTTATCATGTGTATGTGACATGGTGTATTGTGTACTAATGTCATAACCCTTATTTTTCAGTACTTGTAACTACTTTATTATAATACTATCGGTATTTGTAACTACTTTATTAGAATACTACAAATCTAAGTAATAAAGACCACTATTCAACAATTTTCACTAATGAAAATGGAATTAAGAGATGATAAAATGTTTTTATTATTGAATAACAATGAAAACTTTACTAAGTTTATAAAACTAAGTTTTGTCTCATATTTGAATCATACATCTCTTTATTGAACATTATACTACCATGTAGACTAAACTTCAACCCCATATCTTTAATGTATCATCACATCCCCTTTATTAGGCTTCTTTTATTTTTTTAAATTTTGAATGTATTAGGTCGTGACACAAAGTAGTGTATCAACTGCATTTAGAAACAACTAAGGACACTTCACTTGAACATCTAACAGAACACACATATAACTTTAAATATAAAATCCTAGCTGCACGCAAATCCAGCTTCACTCCCAAACATACTCATCAATGGTTGCTATTGTCACACCATGCATGTTGTTAACATCCCACCTTGTATGCTGACGTCATTTCCACCATGCATGTTGTTATCGTCCCACCTAGTATGCCAACATGACTTAGCTATTATCATGCCACCATGTGAGCCACTGCAGTCATCTAGGGTCCTAAATTGAATTATTACTTACTATGTCATTAAACTTCTCCACCATAGATCAAAGCAATCTGCATATTCTACTATATAAATAGGTATGACGGTTGCTGAAAATTATGCTTTTGTAAGCTAATTTGGAGCCAAATCTATTGTACTAATTGTTTATAAAATTGCTCCTGAGAGATGCATTTGTCTTGGAAATTTCTGAAGTTTCTCTCATCTGATATAGCTATGAGTGTCGAAGAAAGAACTATCTAAAAGCATTTACAAGTGGTGCTATTTTTGTAGTTTAGTCGACGAGTTTAGTTGCTGCCTAGATTATTAATTTCAGCAGTTAATGTGCATTTGCTATGAAGCTCCCTCCATATGTCTCTAATGTAATGACATTTGAAGAATAAGTGTGATAGTTTCCTTTGCTTCTCTGCATAAACAATATCAATTGGTGAGATGAGTATATTTGGCTATCTTTTTTACTATTCTTAATCTGCCTTTTATCACAATCCATAGAGTAAATGTTGGACGAGTTTGAATATGACTAGACAAGGTGGCTTTAGTCTATGACAACTTAAGAAGTTGTTTAAAAATTAACTTCTTGTTAAAGGAATTTGAAAATTTACCATCATATGAATTTCTCCAAATGACTTTATCTATTTCAATTTTGTAGTAAGTTTCACAAATTTCATTAGCTAAATAATTAGGAAATGTAAGGTTCTAAAAATTTTCCTTGCCTTGTAGTGTTCTAGCAATTGACGCATCAAAAGGTATTGAGCTCTTTAGGGATTCAACTGCATTTGAATTAATCAATGGTCCACCTGAAAGCTAGTTATCATACCAAAAATTAACGTTCTTCCCATTACTTATCAGTGTAAAAAATTCAACTTTGTGTTTGTCCCTTATCTTGAGAATGACTTTAAGAGTAGTAGAGGGAAAGTGTAAACAATCTATTGCCCAGATGCTCTTGTTCTTAATGAAGTAATTATGTATCCATCTGTACCATGGAGATTGTTGCCTTCCATTAATCGCTATAGTCTTTTGGTGAGTAAGATTGAGTTCATGGTTTTAATGGATTAAATTCCCAAACCACCTTAATTTTTAGGAGTGCATATTTCTTTCTATTTCACCATAGTTTGGTGACTTTTCTCTCTGCTACATGTCCATAAGAAGTTAATGAACATATTCTCTATAGCTTTTAGGATTGATCTTGGGAAAGATAAGTAGGCTGCCCAATAGGTGTTGATGGAATTAAGAACCGAGATAATAAGTTGTATTCTCCCAACTCACAAAAGATGTTTGAAGCTCTAAGTTGAGATTCTGGCTTGCATTTGATCAAGTAGTTCAGTGTAATCCCTTTCTTTTAATTTGAATGGAGAAATGGGGATGCCTAAATATTTCATTAGGAAATCTTGTGACTAAAACCCTATTATTAGTTAGTTTAAATTTACCACATTTAGAGTAGTATTTAAAATTTCGTGCCACAACATTCTCAATGATCTTATGCAGAGTTTGCATCACTAAGGCAAAGATGTATGGAGATAAAGGATCTCTTTGCCTGATCCCTTTGCTACTTGGAAAAAACCTGGTAGGTTGTCCATTCATCAAGATGCTATGAAAGAAGTCATCAAGCATTGTTCAATCCACCATATGAATGTTTTTGGAAATTCCATAGCCTGCATAATATTTGTGATGAAACTCTTATCAATGTTATCATATGCTTTCTTGAGATCAATTTTGATACAACAATTGGGTTTGCTTTTCTTCTTGGAGTAATTGGTAATGAGTTCTTGAAGCATTAGAATGTTATCACTAATTATTCTTCCAGGTATGTAAGCACCTTAAGTGTAGTTAATGTGCTTATGAAGAATTCCTTTGAGCCTTTAAGCTTGGAAATGATATTGTATAAGGAGTTGCAACAGGCAATTGTTCTGAAGTCAGTGAAGCTATTCAACTCACCGTTATTTGGTATCAAAGTGATAAAAGTTTTGCTGATCTCTTTGAGAAGTGTACCTTTTATAAAGAATTCTGTCACGGCTCCTAAAACTATGTTATTGGCGAGAGACCAAGTTTCCTTGAAAAAATTGACAATGAAACCATCAAAGCCAAGGGCTTTATAAGGGTGGAGAGATGCAATTTTGACCTTAATTTCCTGCAATGAGATAGGTCTGGCTAATTAGGTTGCTTCTTCTAAAGGAAGAGAGTCATTTAGGATCTTTTTGAGAGATAGTTTGAAAGAGTGTGCATCCGTAAGCTTGCCTATAAGCTCACTAAAGTGTTCATAAGCTCCTTGCATAAGTTGAGTTTGAGAATCAAGAACAACGTTGTTATGGTTGAGTGAAATAATTTTATTTCTCTCCTTTCTTGAAACTATAGCCTTATGAAATACAATAGTGTTTCTATCTCCATGTTTCATCCATTCACTCTTGCTTTTTGTTTAGATAGGGAATAATCAAATAACAACGCTTGAGATTAATTGTGTAGTGCCTCCCTTCTTTTGCTTATATTCTTTGATTTCCAGGATTAGTGTATTGTAGTTGTTGTATAGCTTCCAACTCTCCTTTAGCTGTGTTGAAAAGATGGTGTGTGTTGCTAATATTGACACCATAAAGTCTTTTAATTTCCTATTTGATTAATTACACTTTTTGAGTAAAGACAAATTGCTTAGTTCCTTAAATTTCAAATCTTAATGCATTCTATAAACCTTCCTCAAACCTAGCTAGTTGCATTAGAAATTCATTGAACCTAAGAGGATGGATAGTTTTGTCTGCAGTTAGATAAGTAAGAAGGGGGGTATGTTCAAATAAGTGATTAGTCGAATTTGAAAAGTAGTTAGGAAATAGATTCATCCATCTAAGATTTGCCACGCTTCTATCCAATTTCTTCTTTATCAAATTAGAACCTGATTGCTTGTTTGTCCATTTATAAAAGTATCCTCACGTGGTATATCAGTGCATTAAGCTTCCTACCATTAGTATATCTTTTTGTTCTTTATTGTATGTAATGTTAAAAATATAAATGGTAAATGTGTAAATTAGAACCTAATGTTTTTACCAAAATACAAGTTATACCCTAATGTTTTGGAATGTTTAAATTGAACTCTAATGTTTGCAAAACATTTAAGCTAAACCCTGAGTGGATGAAAAATTGGACAGAATTAAGTTTGTCTATTATATATACATATACACTATATTTTAATTTGACATATAGATACTACTATTTTATGTGACATCCACATGACAAAGTAGATCCCATATATTAGATTTAAGTTAAATCTTTCTTTTTATTTTGAATTTATAATTAAAATTAATTAAACTAATTTAATTATAATCAATCTTAGTTAACATGTTAACTTAATTACAATATGATTAAACAAAATTCCTAATTTTTCAAAAATTTCAAACAACCTAAGAACCCTAACTCCTAATAAAACACAATTTACCCCCTCTCCTTGTCGTTTCCTAATAATTTCCTTAGAAAAGTTAAGGAAACAGTAGCTTCAAAGTTAGATTTCTTTAAACATAAAAATGTTTTACTCCGTTACTTTTTGGCCAAGACTTCCATTTAAGGTAGTGCTTAGGTTTTTATGAAAAGTTATTGAAAAACATTTAGTTGTTTGTTCTTTAAAATCTAAAGACACCCAGAATTCAAATCCATAGTTTAGAGCCATCAATATCCAAATTGTTCATAATAGATAAAGTTGACTACTTATAATCTGACTCACTCAACTCAAAAGAGAACAGAAATAATTCCTTTAAAGAACCTTCACTTAGGCAAACTATTTTTCCTCTAGTTTAATGTCTAGTGCAAAAACAACTCTAAAACTCACTTTTAATTTGTAATTATTGCAGGAATAAAGATCTCGGTAAGACACTAGAAGCTCTTAACCCAATCTTAAAGTTATTTTTCGGTAGTTTCCTTTTTAGGTTTGTGTTTTTATACCAACCCTTAATACAAAAAAAATGCAAAAGAAGACCCAACTTGAAGTTATAAACACTTCACCGTCAACAAATAAGAAGATTCCAAAGGTATCTCTCATGTGAAAGAGAAGACTCCAAGCTTTAAATGGTCATCAAAATTGAAAGAAATTGAGATTAGAGTTTATTGGAAATTCTATTAGGGTTGTAAAGAGCTGTCAGAGGAAATAGGTTTATTAGGAATTAGGATTCTTCAAGTTAATTGAAAATTTTAGAAATTTTGTTTAATCATAATGTAATTAAGTTACTTAGTTAATTATGATTAATTTCAACTAAATTAGTTTAGTTAGTTTTAATTATAAATTTATAATAAACATTAACTAATTTTAACATCAACTAAATTAGTTTAGTTAGTTTTAATTATAAATTTATAATAAGCACTAACAAATTTGAACATCAACTAAATTAGCTTAGTTAGTTTTAATTATAAATTTATACTAAGTATTCACAAATTTTAACTTAAATATAATATGTGTTCATATGAATGCCACGTGACCTAATAGGCCCCATATGTTAGATTAAAAAAATATATGTCATGCTAGTGCTAACGTGGCACATAAGGGATGGAGACGTAACTTTGTCCAATTTTTCATCTATTTAGAGATTATTTTGAGCATTTTGTAAACATTATGATTTATTTTAAATGCTTAAAAATGTTAAAGTTTAACTTATATTTTGTTTAAAACGTTAGAATCTAATTTATTAAATATAAATAGAGTAATCACTATCTAACTATCAACTATTTGGGCTACATCTATTAAAGATGACTTAAAGCAAACTAAAACCTCAAGGATACTTGATTTACTTTCGTTGTTCTTCATAGAAGAATTATAATTATAATAGTCCCTCTTTAAGGTTCCCCATCTAGTCCTAATACTAGTACTTAACATTCTTATTCTTAACCCCATTAGGTAGCTTATTGACTTGGTCTATATCCTTATTAAAACCTTTATTCTTCTTCCACTTCTTATTTTGATTCTCATAATTCTCTTTAAGTTTTGAGGATTTAACCACAACAATCATATTATTAACCTTCTTATGGTTTATCTTTTCCAATTTTTGGACACATATCGATAATAACTCATTCGCAATCCATACCTCCTTCCTAGCATTATAGACTATGTTTAAGACACTAAATTTAAATGATAAAGAGTTTAACACCTACTAAATTAAGAAAGAATACGATATTAGGAGTTGACTACCATTTAGCTTATTAGTTATATTTTTTTATCATCATAATGTAAGTTCTAACCTCAAATTCTCTATCTTACATTAATAAAGTAAATATATGCACAAGTTAACTAACTTAATTCTTTTTACATTTAGTATTTCTCTCCTTCAAAGCTACTATGAATCTTTTGGTATTGTTTCTTTAAATGACTGGAAAAATCAACTTCTTCATCACCATGATGCTAGCTTATTCTATCTTTCCTACTTTTGAAAGTGAAACTTCTACTCCACTATTCATTTGTGTCATAGGTGCAAGCTCTTCCTTAATGAGAGTTATATTTAAATCAGTCAAACATGAAGCCAGCTTTATATCATTCTTTTAAGGGTAAAAGTTATTCATATCCAAGGTTTCAATAGGCAAATTTGATTGTTCATGATTATTTGACTCGCTTGATTGAAAAACAAGACATCTTTTATAAAAGACCAAATAAAACTCAAAATTCACATTATAAATTTTTTTGTGGGAGATTAAATAATGTAAATAAGAGTTTTAAGAAATGATATTACAAATCATTATCTCCTTTGGGTAAATAATAATTTATAAGATAAAATTATCAATCTCACCAAACTTATATAAGTTATCCCTTTTATTCTTGTAACAAATTAAAATTAAGAGATAATCAATTTAGAAGGTGAAGGAACTTATTGAGTTAGCCAAAATTATTTAAAATAATGTAAACATAAAAATCTAGAAATTCCCCTATCCAATTGACCATTTGTTCAATTGGATAAACTATTCGATCAATTAGTTAGTCAACTAGACACACTATCTGGTTGGTCAACTAGATTGTGGATTTGATTAACGCAACACCCTCTCAAAAATTACCAAGATATGTTGCCTTGACAAATTTTTGGTATGATGTCCAAAATTGTAAAAATGAAAAAACACAATAAAAGGCCAAAAATTGTAAAGGTTAAGGGAAACATCCAAAAATTCAAGAAACATAAGATTTAATCAATAATAAGTTATAAAATCAATTAATAACTCACTTTGGTATAGTTATTAACCAATTTTATAATTTATTGACAATAAGCAACTTACAATTCTATGGTTTCAAGCAAATAGAATTAAATTTTAAAAAAACCTTAAATCTTCAATCTATATTTTTCTTGTAAAAAATTGTTGACCTATTCAAACTGTTAAATACTATAGAATCTATTAAAACATATTATGATACCACATGCAAAAATCACTTATATTTAATAAAAGAGATTGTAAGATCATTCAATAAAATTCTATATACCTTAATAATTGATGAGTGAATAGTGGAAAAGTATTAGGAATACTTAAATTAGAAGACATGCTTGGATTTTTTAAGATTATTGAACTACCTATTTAAGAAACCTAAAATATTAAGAAATTACCTCACTCTTTTCTTGTCTCTTCTATTATTTTAATTTAAACTATGGATGGTATACACCTAACCTTTTATAAGTCACTCATATATACTATTATGAGATGACAAGAGAGAATTAGGTTTATTAGTTAAAGGTTTGAGTCTTATAATCAAGATGCTCTAATAGTCCTGCATAATAACCATACTATATCTAATAATCCTATTGAGGAGATGAAGATCATAAAAGGATAAAAATATAACTATGGGTTTATTGATCTCTATTTGACTAAATTATAAAATAAAAAGACTAATTAATTGTAATCCAAATAAAAATATTTTAACATTGCTCACTCTCACCAATTAGAAGAAATAATTATGTGTTCAATTCACTTCGTTTATTTATAACATGTAAGGATTTTCATGGTTAGGGAAAGAGAACTTTAATAAGAATACATGACTCAAATAACATTTAAATCGTCACATAAAACACATTGGAGTATGAAAATAGATTTTTAACTCTTTAAAGAATTTAACTTTGGTGGTTCAACGTTTATGATTCTTGTAACCAACTTTGTAAGCTATCAAGTTTTACAGCAAAGGAGAAAGATAAACTAGTCTTGACAGAAGTTCTTACATTCATCAAGTTTTATAGCAAAGGAGAAAGGTAAACTAATCTTGACAGAATTTCTTAGATTCAATATGGAATACTTACATTTGATTGATTTGGTAAAGTGAACTAATTGAGGTACATACTAATTGATCTAAGCATCATTTTATTACGAAAAATTAAGAGAGAGAGAGAGAGAGTTCTATTAAAATTAACAAAATCAATGAAATCAATTTTTATAGTAATGCATATAATTATTTAGGGCCATATCAATAATGTAGATTGGATTAGTTTGAGTGTGGACCTATACCTAATATCATAAATACAACAAAAATTTAAATCGATTTTAGGCAAAAACCTAAAAGACTTATCATTTTTTCATAATGTCAAACGATATTGAAAATTGCAAAAATCATCTTTTTTGTTTAACAATTGGATGTCATTGGCTAGACTTGTAATATAAAGGTATTGATTTTGGATTCCATGTTCTCACATATGAAGCACTTATAAGACCAAGAACAATAAGAGAATATGATTGATAGAAGAATATGAAACATAAATTTTCTATTGACTAAATATCATTATTGTGTTTATCATGAAGAAATGAGTATACTAGTGATTTTCCTTTTAAGGTATATCTCTTAAGTGAAGAGATTTTCGGGTTAAGTCAAATTGGAGGAATATTAGCACTGATTTGTAAAATCTTTAGGGTGATATTATATGGTAGTAATTGCTTTTATTTGATAGCATCAACTTAACTAGTGTGATTTGTTAATGCTACATTCTGATATTTATATCAAGTCTTATTGCCTAAAAAAATATATTTAGCCATCCAAATCAAAAATTATGTTTCCAAGTCTTCAAAAACAAATCTAATATATTTATAACTTCTTAACAATAAGAACTACATATAAATTGCAAAAATTGCAATAGTATGAATTCTCTTTTGGTTGAGATAACAAAATCCCACACTTATTGGTTTGGATCCTAGTTAAATTAGATGGCTTTGCCATTATGGATAGGTCATCTTGAATCATATTAGAAACAAACTGTGTTAGAAATATAAGGAAAGATAAAAATTAATGTTTAGTACACCATATAAATAATATAAAGAACCATTTGGTATGACCAAAGGTTCTTAAAAACTTAAGTAGGTACAACTATTGAGTGTATAGTTAAAAGGAGAGGAAATAAAGATTGGATTATTAAAGGAGTTTGCTTTTGGGAAATAGAGAGTCTTTGGAAATTTAGTTTGTCTAACTATTTAGGAGAGATGTAGTTTGAACCTGACATAAAGATAGTGTAACATAAAGGTAGAAGCTGATCTTAAGTCATATAATTATAAAACTTTATATCTTCTGACATGTATATTCTCACTTTTACTTTCATTTACTTGCGTACATGATATAACCCTTCACTTTGAAGTTTCATCCTTCTTTTATTCAATATGTTTTTTAAGGGGATTTTTCAATTATTGAATGAAATTAAAAACCTCTAAAATTTTGTATAAGAGATTAGTCTTCTTTTTTCTAATCTTCCTACATTTAGACATATAAACATATCTAAAGTTCAAAATCAAGGTTCTCCTATTTAACATGCAACTTGTTTATTAATACACCAACATATTATTGGTTGTATGACAAGATTATTTCGCCCAACATAACCATAAAAATAGAACGTGATAACAATAAAAAGTACTTATTATCATATGAAAATAGACAAATAGAGTAAAACACATAATGATTTATTTCAACTATTCTTCAAATATTTAAATATCTTAGTCTTTTATACAAAGTGAACTATGAAAATTAGGAGTTACAATTTAAACCTCATCAATTTGTGTACAATTTGAAAATTATATAATTTTAAAGTAATACATATTAATCTAAATGGAAAGTCCTTTCCAAGACTATTATCACTTGGAATAGTTAATAGTTCTTTAACAATATAATTTTAAAAGTAATACATATTAATCTAAAAGGAAAGTCCTTTCCAAGACTATTATCACTTGGAATAGTTAATAGTTCTTTAACATTCATAAGTTTTGTAAGTTTTTCCTTTTTAAGTTATGATTCATTTAGGGGCAAATTTTAGGAAAACAATTTACTTTAGAAGTAACAAACGTGGCTTTAATAACTCTCAACAAAGAATCCTTGTTTTGGAGCTAAAATCCAAATGTCCACTATATATTCTAATATTAACATAATATTGAACACAAATGTCCAATATAATTCAACTTCACAAACTATTTTACTTAAGCACATAGGTAGACAAATAATATATCTATAGTAAGGCATTCCCTCACTTACATTTTTTTGGAGCTGATTTATATATAATGAGAAAGTGACATGGGTTTGAAAGAACTTTTTGGTTAAAATTTAAATGTCCTTAACATTGTTTATATCCATTTGAGTAATAATAAGAATGCTTACACTTTTATAAACTTTTCTAATAACAAATAATGTGTTTTTTTAATTGTTTCTAATATGGAAAATATAAATTTGAATGAACACTTTGATTTAGGATGAAATAGCTAATCTCAATTTTATAAAAATAAGTATCATGATCTCTAGCATTATTTTATGTAATTAACCCACCAAGAATCCTAATCAAATTTTAATCCTTGGTGGATTTGATATGGATCTTGAAATTTATATTGATCAATTGACTAAATGCACCCTGAGAAAGTTTTTAAAATAGTATGTGCAATTAGTCAAATCACATCCCTCGTACAAATAATTAGGTGAAGCAACTATAATGCAACTAAATGATATTCTTTGCATTTTCATGGAAGAACACATGGTCCCATATCCCACTTAAGATCATGTAATGAAAAAGCTTAACAGAAATTGGCCCACAAAAGATCTCCTCAATATATTCATGTGTGTACTACATAATGTGCTTCTCTATACCCTCCAAAGTGGTTAGTGAGGTGAGCGATCTAGTGCCTAAGGGGCAATTAAGTCTAAACCTGGCCCGACCTGACTCAACTCAGCTCGAAGTAAATGAACTTAACCCGAATTGATCGAATTTTGGGTCAGGCTCGGACTTTTTCCAAATCAGCTTGAGCCTTGCCCAAAGTTTAAAAGTTATAAGAAAATGATGTCGTTTTGTTGTAAATTTAAGCAGTGAAAACCTATAGGCTCATGTCTCAAATAAAAAACTAAGTTCAATTCATTTAACATCATTTGCATAGCCTTGTGCTTTAATAAGGTTTCGTGTTTGATGTAGTTCATTCAAAGGTTTAAAACATATGAGTTATGATTTTTTCTTGTTCGATTGTTTATAAGATTGTAAATGTTAGTCAATATTACAATTGTAATCCTCTCTATCAAATAAGTTATTTGAATTGAGATAATGACCATTTATAGATTCTTTGTATATTTTTATTTCCTACATGGTTGCCTGTAAAATTCTTTGTATCTGAGTTCATCTTGACAACACATGAAAGGATAAAGGATTTGAACGAGAAAGAAGTAAAAACGAAAAAGTGATAGAAACAAAAGAAAGGCAGATAATTCGACAAAGAGGATCGATTTTGAGAATAATTTGCTTTCGATCTTTTACTTTGGAACCAAATCAAACTTTTAATTGGTTTAGTTGTTTACATTGTTTGTGATTATGTTTCTATTTCAAAGTAGTTCAATTCTTTTCCTTCAATCCATTCATTTATGCACTTGTAAGCCGATACAAAAGAATTTTCATCTTGATTTTTTGGCACAAATGTATTATTCTTGGTAGTCTTGAAATTACTTTCATGTAAGGATGATAAACTATATGAGAATTTGAGTTATTAGGGATCACCTGCTTCTAATTTTTGCACTTTAGATTTTTTAATATAAAGAATAATAAATAACATGACTAATTAATAGTCGCCAAATATTCATGTAATATTATTATTCTTTAAAAGAAGTTTTATGATTTTATGAAAATAAAATATACTTATGTATTTATGATAATTATGAATAAATTCTTGTGTATTTTCTCTTATTATATTGTAATTATTTAAGTTAGCAATAGTTAACATTATATTGCAATATCCTGCTCATATAAAATAATATAATATCATTATAAAGAATTAATTTTATTAATTATAAAATTATATACGTCTTGTTGGTAGAATGAAAATTATTTATAGCTTTTAGATATGAATCAATACCACAATGGCTCTCCTCATGTTTTTTGAATGGATTTCACCATAAACATAATATTTAGAGAAATTTCATTAATTTGTATGCTAAACAATAGTAACAACTTAAATTAAATGAAAAATGATATGTTTTAAAAAAGATTACATAAAGGAATAAAAATAGAATAACAAAATAAATTTAACATTAACAAATAGAAAAGTCAAACCAATGGGATTGAAAAACAAACAAAAAATAATTAGGGTATAGCCATTGAAAAAGTTTAAATATGCTTGCCAATTTTTAACATTTTAAAATAGAAATTTCTATACAAATTTGTGTTTTTTATCTCTACTGAAGTGTTAAAAGTTGTTTTTCTTTCCCAAAATTTTAGTAAGTTGATTTATAATCTACCCAAAATTATTCACTGTATTGATTAAATTTATTAATTAGAAATTTCAAGATATATAAAAATTAAAATTTAAAGAATTTTTTTTGTCTTTATTGATATTGTGATAGATTTAAAGTAATATATACATATTATAATGGACATAATATGCATAAAATAGATTTAAAACAACTTAAAATATATGTTATAAGTTATGAATGTTTTGAATATAATAATTATCTCTTAATTATGTATTTTTTATGTATCCTATATTCTTTTTTAATATTGAATTATGTTATATACTGTTTTATTTATTATGCAAACTAATAATGAATATTTTCTACTCCACATGTATGCCAATTCTTCAACCTAATAATGTTATTTATTAGTTAATACAAATGAACCCCTTTAGAGAATTGTAGATGATTATTAACATATACAAGTAAAATAGCCAAGACATATATATATAACTAACAAAAAGAAAATTAACTTGTTCTCGAATGATATCTTAGATCATATGTATGTTGCAATTCCTCTTTTTTTAAGTCACAAAACTTAAATTAGCATTTTATTAGCTAATCCATAGTGTTAAACTATGAATTAGTACATAGGCATGATAATTTTAATTTAGTCCATTCAAAATAAATGGACCAAAGTCGAATTGATTGAATTTTGAGTTAAGTTCGAATCTGGAGGTCGACCCAAAGTTTAATCCAAATAGTTTGGACAGTTCGGATCTCCTTATTTATGAAATGATATTATTTTGATTTAATCTTATAAAATAACGTTATTTTGGTCTAAAAATTTAAAAAACTTAAGACCAAAACAATGTCATCATTTTAAAAAAATTCAACTTAACCCGATTTTATTCATTGTGATTCCTAAATAAAAAAAGCTCTTAATGGAATTACCAAATATTATTAGTGAAATATATGTGAAGGCAATGTCCAATTCAAAAGAAACAAAATGATTCGTCGCTGTGGACCCGTAACTCACAAAATTGTCTCTCAAGTTTATGTCAATCTCCTCTTTCCAGTGACTGGTAATTTGAACCATATGGAATCATTCTTTTACTTTGATTTTCATATAAATGGAAAACTCTGTCTCTCTTAATCAGTATGTTGCATTGAAGTTTTGATTTTGAGAGGATCGAGATGCTTTACAAACTCGGATTTACACCAAAAAAAAATGCCACGGTGATCTTTAGAACTAAGTTCATATTGTCATCAATAACATCTACTTTGGACTTAACAGATTCCAATTTTGCTATTCGTCAGTCCTTACTTTTGTCCATATCCTTGGTTAATTGCATTACATATAAGATTAGACCAACAGCTAATCAAAAGCAACCGAGTATGCAGGAGCGATTGTCTATTTCAAAACATGATAAGAAACGTCTACTGGGAGAATATTGACCCCATATCCTCTATAGCTAGCACAAGCCATACAGATCAAGGCCTAGGTATATGAATAGCTTTCCAAGACTAAAAATACCTTTCCAATTTTATCTTCAAGGATTAAACAATTGAAAGCAGGTATTCCTAGTACCTACTGACATTGAATTTCTATGAATAGACAAGGACCCTTTTCTGGCTTTTCTGATGGCCAAAGAAATGTAACAGTTGAAGGGCATGAGAATTTTTTCTTTTTCGTTTTTCTTTTTCTGGTTTGGGGCATGCATGCATGGTCACGCATTTTTATCATGCAAATGCACTAAAAAACCTGACAAGGAATTAGCTCAAAATTTCAAAGCAATGACCAATGCTACTTGTAATCTTTTCCCTGGTTTTTATGTCCAATCGAGTAAAATCTTGAAAAGGGGAAGAAAGAAAACGACATTAACAAAGAAATATACCCCCCCACCAGGCTAATATATACAAAATTATACAATAAACTAATGTAAAGATAAGGGATACTACCCCTCTACTGCTGATATATGTCAGTAGTTCAATTGGGCTGATTAATAACTAGTGCTATCTTTTTCCACACCAAACCTTTGTGGAATATCAGCAGTGATTCATTCCTCTAGAATTCATAGTATCAACTTATGGAGCATTGATTTCGTATTTATGCACATCGAAAGGATCACTATTCAAACGAAAAATGATGTAATGATTGTATTGATAATGGCAGAGAGAAGGAAGAATAATTTTTCAATTTAAAATAATGTTAGTGGCTAGGCTAATAGTGTGGTTGAAGGAAAAAGAAAAAAGAAATTGAGAGAAAGGAAGAACAAAAGCACCTTGATAGGGTCCCATCCCATGTCTCCTTTGTAGACCCACAGATGTGATTTTCAACTTTCCACCATTGCATTACTTCATCACCATTCTTCTTCCATCTCTCCTTCTTAGTTCTCTGCTACCTAGCTTGTCCCCACACTTCTTTTTTCTCCATTTCTTGCCAAATTACCCAAGAATTTTCTCTTTGCAAAAACGCCTTAATCATCATGTCAGGAGACAAGACTAAAGATGCTGTTGGAGGATCCTCGCGATCCGTTGTCGATGATCATCACCAGCAACCTCCTTATCAACCTCAACCAGCGGCTCCATTGAGCAGGTACGAATCCCAGAAACGGCGAGACTGGAACACTTTTGGTCAGTACTTGAAGAACCAGAGACCCCCAGTTCCACTTTCTCAGTGTAACTGCAATCATGTGCTTGACTTTCTCCGATATTTGGATCAGTTCGGAAAAACTAAGGTTCATCTACATGGGTGCGTCTTTTTTGGGCAGCCAGACCCTCCTGCACCTTGTACTTGTCCATTGAGACAAGCTTGGGGAAGTCTCGATGCCCTAATTGGACGTCTGAGAGCTGCTTACGAGGAGCATGGAGGATCACCTGACACCAATCCTTTTGGTAACGGAGCAATTCGGGTTTATTTGCGTGAAGTGAAGGAGTGTCAAGCCAAAGCTAGAGGTATTCCATACAAGAAAAAGAAGAAGAAGAAGAATACAATCAAGCAGGTTATCAAAGACGAAGCAAACCCTTCGATGCCGTTATCAGCTTAATCAAGTAAGGCCCTTTGCTTCTCCACATAATATGGTAATCTCATCTCTCCATATTCAAGTGGATGTCTCTTTTGATGACGTCCTATGAAAATTTCAGTTCATATAATCTTTTAAATTAAGAACCTTTGGTAATAAATTTCCTTTCACGGTAAATAAATCAGACTGCTGTCTAATTAGTGCTTGAAAATGGGGTATATTTGATTGACAAGTTAGACTATATACTATCTGGTACAGTGTTCTGGACGAGAGGAAGTATCAAAGAGCTGTATACACCAGATTAGAATATAATTCAACGATTTAAAACCATTGTTGCTTGCGAATGGAGACTTGGTTTCTTCCATCTAAAACCTAAATCCATTCCTCAAAACCCTAATCTTTCTATTACTTCCGGATTAGTTCTAAGAGTAGGGAGGGAAGAAATTAGGGAAAAAAAAAATTCACATCCGTATCTTTCTTGGGAACTTTCAACCGAAGAGATGTTTATCACAAAACAGTAGAAGAATGGCCCTCGCTCCCCCTCTCTCTCTGTCTCTTTCCCTCTATCAGTTTATATTCATCAAGCACAAGAAAGAATATCTATCTGATTTCCAAATTAAAATATGCGTCACTTCTTTGCTTTTCTCCTAGATTATGTCCTTTTGGTGATTCTCTGCGATTTTCTGCTCCCCATGAATGGTCTCGGGTGATGTGTCATTCGTTGCATGCATGGAATTTTCTGCACATTGACGTGAGATTTAACATGCATTCTTATGTAATATTGCCCTTTATTTGAATAGAGTCCAAAATTGTAGTGCTCTTACCACCCATTTCTTTGCTTATATCTGGAACCAAAGCCTATACGTTGTCGAATATATAAATACTTGTTCCATTTTCACCATATCCAATTGGTATCTTTTCTTAGTTTTGAATTCTAGGTGGACAAATTTATAAAATCATAATGCATTGGAGGAAGTTCCTTCTGTGACTTCAATGTCCTACTTAGTTTGTCTGATTTCCAGTTGTTTTACCACTGAGAATAGGGTATCTCTCTGACATATATAAGTTCCTGATACATGTCATGATTATTTTTTTCATTTGTTTATCCCAAGACAAAGTTTCGAAATAAAAGTTTTAAATGGCAGAAGATTATACAACTATTATTTGTTGTTGCACCTGATGAAACATGAGTGATTTCAAATCACAGTTGCTTTCCATAACTTTTGTTAAAATAATCACAAGTATAATATTATAATAATGATTTTAAATTATAGTATGCAACTATCATTGCAATCGTAACTTTAAGGTTGTAGTGCAAATAGTTATTACAATTTACCACAATTGTGATCTTATTTTTTGTAATTGTATTTATATTTTCTGCAATTGCTGCAACCATCCGAATTCTCAGTCCGCAGCTTAGGTGCAATTATGATATGGTGCTTAAAACTTTGACTTTACATAAGTGTTAAAGAGATAGGAAACTTCTCAAATTGTGGTCTGTAATTTCGTTATTCAACTGTGTGCTCTCAAAATCGACAGAATGCCCTGCATAGTATGCATTTCCTACAATTTGCTGTCCTGAAATTGGCATGCTGCTGATATCTTTCCTCTTTCTCTCATATTGTTTATAAACCCTTACCTGTATATGGTCCATTTAATAATGAACCCTTACCTGACTATATCATTTTGTCGCCTATAATCCCGACTGCTTGTCTCTGTGATGGCCAGAGACAAGTATGCAATAAGTTTATAACATCGGTTGGTCCCTGTCGTCTCCAAGCTTCATTAGTTGACACCATCGATCTGCTTTGGAAGAAGACATATATGTGTTAACTGCATGGATTTTGTACGTAAATACGTGTATGAAATGCATGCTACTGCCTTGATTTAATGTCTAATCTCTTAGCATTGTCTCTATCAATTTGGATATAATTCTTAACTTGCTTAGCTGTTAGGCTCCCCCTGAAGAGTTTCATTAAAAGAGTGAAACAAAGAAGAAGTCTATGTATGTCTTAATTAAAGAGAGAAAAATGCATTGGAAGTTTTGGTGTTTGGTCATGATGGTGGCATGTACTGTCTAGAATCAAGAAAGCGTTTCCTTAGAAGATGAACTGAATTAATTGCAGGAGACTTCATTGACATTTCTTACATACATATTATACTCCAGAAAATCTGCATGTGTACTACAAACGATTTTGTAGTGACTTTAAGCATATATACCGTTGATTCACCAATAGGACGGGTTTCACCTGAGGAATTCATGAGTTGTTTGTTTGCCAAATGTAAATTGATTGTGAAAGAAGATTGCAAGTTCACTAGGTGGTGCTTCCAAATCATAGAGGAGAATATATAGAAGAAAATTATATATATAGCTACTAACTCCTTTGCTTGTTAACTTATCAGATCAAAGATAATGTTGGGTAGCAGAACCTGTGGATTAGACATGATCAGTTCTCTTACTTCTTCTTTTAAACTCTAGTCTGCAGTATAGGTGGGACTTATCTCTTAGGTTCTCTCGCAGACATGGAAAGATTTTACCGAAGCTTGAGGTATTTGAGACATCAGGATCAATAACTACATATCTATTTTATATACTACGAAAGGTTGTATCATTCAGCGTATTTCGATTGCCCTTTGACTAGAAATGGATCAATTCATACAGAAACTTATATATGTTTAACTTCAGTAGTATAACATAACCATATTTATATAATTGGCACACTAACAGGTTAACCCCTACACTGATTAGATTAAATACATTAAGAACTCTTCATAATTTGCTGTTTTCAAAAACTCCCTATAATTGAAATTAAAATTTAAATGTCTTTATGGTTTAGAATTACAAATTACTTTCTAATAATTTTCCTTTTACATATTTTTGTTGAGAAAAAAAAAACTTATGATATGAAAGTACTTTAAATGACATTTTTACATTAATGATTTATTACAGTTTATCTTAAATTTGGTAATTGTGTTTGTTTAAAAAAAGTGACTTATTCCCATATTTCAAAATTTTCAAAAAAACTAAAAAGTAATTAAACCATAACTTTTTAAGCAATTGATTCCCTATTTGTTTCCACTTTTTTTTTTATTTTTTGTTTTCGTTTTAGAAATTAGTAAAAAAAAATGTCTGTTGAAGTTTTTAATTTATGTTTTTAGCTTTAGTTTCTTCTTGTTTTCATAATTTATAAAAACTATAAAAATCAATTTTTGTTTTTTATTTTTATAATATGATTTACTATAAATTAAATATATTATTTCATTATTGATATTAATTATTAAAAAAATTATGATTTTAATATATTATTTAGTTTAATTATTAAATATTATTTTTAAAAATAAAATTAATTATTAGTAAATATAATATAAATTTAACATATAGTTCAAAGTATAGAAATTTCAAATAAATTTTCTTTAATAATTAAAATGTATATTACAAATAATATTAATTCATAAATAAAAATTATTTATTAAAATATTTGTTTTAACATAATAATAATAATTTTTACTAATAATTCATCAATAAATATTATACAAGATATTAAAATAAATACATCAATAACTAAATTAATTGATAAAAATAATTTATCCTTAAGTTTTATCTAATAATTAGCTATTATTAATGATAAAAATATAATTACATTGACATTAATAACCAAATATGTTTTTATTTTTATTTAAAAAAGAAATAAAAATAAAAAACACAAAAGTAAAATCAAACAAATTTAGTTTTTTTTAATACACCTAGATTCTTTAAATTTTAGGGTGATCAAATTTCTTTTCTCAGACTAGGAAGAGGCTGCAAACATTAGCTTCCATTGAATTACATAGACTAGAAGTAACATGGATTTTGAATAGTCTTAATGATTTGCTTAATTATGGGAGTCATTTGCACTTCAAGCCAATTCCAACAAAAAAATTCATTAAGCTAACAGATACAATAACAACAATAATCCAGTAAAAATCTCACTAATATGCAAGATTTTGAGAGGTTCAGTAGTACGCAGTCATACCCTTAATTAGTAGAGAGGTTGTTTCTGAATAATCTATATAAATAATAAATAATAAATAAAAATAAATAAATATTTGATAAATAAAATATGAAATAAGTAGTAAACTAAATAATGCGAGAAAGATAGATAAGGTAAAAAATAAAATAAAATAACAACAACAACAACAATAACAACAACAACAACAATAATAATAATAATAATAATAAAGTTGAAAAATCTTAGGATAAATTCCTAAGAAGTAAATACTACATATTTAAAAATTTAGGCTAAATAAATGAGGAAAATGTTAAAAGACCTTTGCGAGCAAAAATGATCTCTTTATGAGAGATCCTTTATCTGTATCTTAGTCTACCAAATTTTTCTTTTGTGGGCCATGTCTTTGGTAAGTTTCAACAGTGTCATATCATTCCTTAATTACCTCCTCCTAATTCTTCTTAGGCCTTTTTTTTACTTCATACTGTCTCTAAGTATAATCTTCTTGCATCTTTTCACTAGAGCATCTGGGTATCTCCTATTAACATATCCAAATCACATAATCCTTATCTTTCTTAATTTTTCAATAATATTAGCTACCTTTAATTTGTCTCTTACTATTACGTTTATGATCTTATCTCTTTTAGTAAGATTGCACATCTAATTGAGCATTCTCATTTCTGTCACCGTTACCTTATGCCTATGCTCTTGTTTGATGGGTCAACACTTCATCTCATAGAGCATGATTGACCTATTCGCTAAATGATAGAATTTACCTTTAAGATTAAGTGATATTTTCTTGTCATATAAAACTATCGATGTATTTCTCTTTTAAGCTACCGGCCTGATTTTATCCTGTAGATTATGTCTTCATTAATATTTCTATTGCTTTGGATGATAGATCCTAGATACTTAAAATATTCATTTTGTGGTATAACTTCTAGACCAATCTTTACCTTCACATTATTAGCCACCCTTTGTCTGAAAAGTCATCTTTACGTACTCAGTCTTAGTCTTACTTAATTTAAAGGTCTTCGACTTTAACATATCCATAAAAAATTCAAGCTTGACATTGAACTCATCTACTAAAACAATGTCATTAGCAAACAACATATACCAAGGAACATCTCCTTGGATATTCTTAGTGAGCCCATCAATCACTACTGCAAACAAAAAGGGACTCAAAGAAGAGCCTTGGTGTAACCCAATATCGATAGAAAAATGCTTTGTATCTCTTCCTATCATCCTTACTATAGTTTTTACACCATCATACATATCCCTAATAATCCGTATATAGGTCATAGGAAATTCCTTAACTTTTAAACACCTTTACATGATTTTCCCATGTACGCTGTCATACGTCTTCTTTAAATCAATAAAAACCATATGTAGGTTATGGTATTTTTCCTTGTAATTATATTTCGTTAATTTTCTAAAGATATATAAAGCTTCTATCATGGACCTTATTAGTATGAAGCTAAACTGGTTTTTTAGGGTAGAGCATCCTTTCTTACTCTCTTCTCAATTACTTTCTCTTATAACTTTATGGTGTGACTAAGTAATTTAATGTCCCTATAATTGTGACAACTTTAAATGTTCCCTTTGTTCTTGGATAAATATCAAAGGTAAGAACATTTCTATGAAGTTATAATATTGGATTTGATAAGGAAAGGGAACAGCGGAACAACAAAACTTTATAACTGAAATAGAGGTGAACAGAAGTTAACAATGAAGCCTCTTTATTTTGGGACATGATTCTCTGTTCTATTTTTTGTGTACCAACCCTGCCTCATTTGATCTCAACCATCTATTTATGTGAGACTCACAAAAATAGATGGTTGAGATCAAATGAGACAGGATTGGTACACAAAAAATGGGACAAAAGATCTGAGGGCCTTTATTTTTGTAGCTTATGCAACTTGCTTCCCAGCGAGCAACAGGTTATCACGTGGTTTATGAAATTTATATTTCTAAGTGTAAACATAAGAGGTAAACAGAAATGTTTATGAGGGGCAAAAAAGCTATTAACTGAAAAGGAGTCAAACAACGTTGAGGAATTCAAAGGACAGA
Organism: Erythroxylum pelleterianum; assembly: GCA_027563865.1. Taxonomy (NCBI): domain Eukaryota; kingdom Viridiplantae; phylum Streptophyta; class Magnoliopsida; order Malpighiales; family Erythroxylaceae; genus Erythroxylum; species Erythroxylum pelleterianum. Next base: position 30,095,904 of record JAOQMR010000002.1, read on the forward strand.
AATTTATTTACCCGAACATTCAATTTATGATAAAATTGATTAGTATTAAAACATGCACAAACTTGAACTTAGATTTAGGAAATCACAAATGTAAAGGAGAACAAAGTTTGCATTAGTATGAACTAAAAAATAAATATATGTCCATCTGTAGTTTCTAGTTATTGCTTAGCCTCGCATGAATGGGATAGTTTGGATCACTTATGCGATGAAGAGAAGCTAACAAGAAAGGTAAAACATCAGCAATTTGGCTTGTCTAATTTAAGCTTCATTGCACGTCCAAAGTTACTTAAAATTCAAGATGAAATCTAACTGTAGTGATATATATTGCCTTTTAGAGTAATACTTTAATCGATGACATGAATGATATGCAGCAGACCAAAAATGTGAACAAGCATTAGAATGATTAAGATGAATGTTCGAATACTAGTTTAGAAATTTGCTTTCATACCTCAAAACTCGTGTAAATATATATACTTTTATTTAGTGCATGCATGCTCAGCTGGTGTTAAAGTCGACCTTTAATCCTTGCGAGTTTTCAAGTAAAAGACTTGTTTATGCTTATATGCATAAGCAGAGGCCATGTTCGAGATTTTTATATAAATATATTGCAAGGATTACTGGTTTCGAGTGTTAATACAACCTCTGTGTTATCTTTGAGACCTTGAGATTAACTGATTGCTTATCATATGTCCAGCATAGAACTCACCACGATATAGGTAAAAGTCTTTATCTGAACAATAATTGTCAACATGTTGTTGGTTGTGTCAAGTTCATTGATTTAATCCTTCTGAGCTTGTTCGTGATTTGTTTAATTGATTTTGTTGGACACAACAGAGAATGCCAATTGCCAAGTCTATATTTCTGATATTCCAAAAGTAATAT
>JAOQMR010000002.1:30115633-30125658 GCA_027563865.1 Erythroxylum pelleterianum
ACAAAGTCAAGAATGACACTTATTTTGAATAATTAAAATGTATCTAAAACGATACTTATTATGAATCGGAGGGAGTATAAGCTAAACTTCCATGGGAGCTTGGTTCCTGAGTTTATCTTAATCATTGAGTCAAACATTGCATAATGCTAAATTAGAAAATCTGGCTTCAAAGCTCATCCATCTAATTGTGTGATTGATTTGATGTTTATGTTTGACCTATGGACCAATTGAATTGTCCTGTACAAGGTAGTTAAAACTGTTTAAAAAGAGCTTGAGATATCATATTAGATCTTGGGGTAATGTCCCATCAAAGGCATGGTCCATCCATTAAATGGTTCAGATGTAGATATTAGTGCGCAGCATGTGAATTATAGGAGAGAAGGGTCCATAATTTTGATTGAATTGGATTGAGTTAAAACAGTCAACGAATTGCTTTCTCACTCGTTCAAATCACTGTTTTGCAGATTTTAAGACGAGGGTCTCCTTGTAACCAATATCTTTAACCAGTCTTTTTTCTTCAATATCTTTCCAACATTTTGCACATTAAGGCTAAACGAAAACTCTTATTTGTGCAAACATATGTACCCTCTATACATTAATTTTGAATTTGTATATTATGTTTAACAAATATTAACAAAGTTACTACAATAAAATCTCTATAAATTAATGTTGTTGGGATCATGATATTTATTATTTTGTAGAGATATTAATTAACCGATAAATTAATATCTATTAATTTAAAGAGATTTTTGTAATTGATTGAACTTAAATTTTGTTTACATAAAAAAGAATTGTATCTTAGAAAAATTCATGTTTTATATTAATTGAATGAATCTAAAACATAGATTCATTGTACATAATATTAATGAAAACTAATAAATAATGTTCATTGTTTCTTAATAATTAAGCATTATTCATTGTATTTTTACTAAAAATATTCAATATACATATGTACGTATGATGGAGATAGAAAATACTTTATAAACAAGATAGAAAATTTTTTGAAACCACACCAAACAATAGCTCCTCATCTAAAAGTGTCACGAAATCAACAATGACAAATCAAATACGTAATGAATTATGTGAGTACAAGAGAGATAATTCGACATGCACTCAAAAAGATTTGCAGTTGTAGCTTGAAGAAAAGTTTCAATTGAAAGTTAATCAAGGTACAATCTCAAACACACTTAAACGACCGATTGAGTATCTTTCGGCCAACTTAGAAAAAGGAAGGGATATCAAGCAGCACAAACTAGCAAAATTTCTAAATATGGAGAAGGTTGTTTATGAGTGGTTTCTCTAGTACCAAGATCATGTGAATATGACCAGAGAGCTAATTTTGGAGAAGGCAAGAGATACAATGAAACTTCTATACTCTCAACAAGATTCTGAGCACAAATTTTCTCAAGATTGGCTTGATAAATTCAAGCTACGACATGGTATCAAGTCATTTTGTCATTTCAGAGAGAGTGGTTCGATTGATATACAAGACATGGAGAAACAATTAGAGTCTATAAGGGAAAAAATAGATAACTTCCCTATGAAAGATGTTTTTAATATGGATGAAACTGGTTTATTTTATAAGTTACAAGCTGATCATTCTCTTGCTACGAAGCAACTTGAAGGAAGAAAACAAGGCAAAGAAAGGCTAACAGTTGTTATTTGTTGCAATGAGGATGGCTCTGAAAAAATATCCTTTTATGGATTATTAGAAAATATGCAAAACCATGTTGCTTCAAGAATGTCAACATAAATAGCTTGAATTGTCACTACCGTGCCAGCCAAAGAGCTTGGATGACAAGTGTGCTCTTTGATGAATATATCCGTTGGTTTGATAGAAAAAAATGCATGGTAGAATAATTTTGTTTGTCGTAGATAATTGTCCTGCACATCCAAGATGTGAAGGGTTACATAATGTTGAGTTGTTCTTCTTGGCACCCAACATGATATCAAAAATTCAACCTTGTGATGTTAGAATAATAAGAGCTTTCAAGATGCACTATTGTAGGAGATTTTACCGTAGGATTTTAGAAGGCTATGAGTTAGGACAATCTGATCCAGGTAAGATTAATGTTTTGGATGCTATCAATCTTGCAGTCTCGACTTGGACAGTTAATGTTTAGCAAGAGATAATAGCAAATTATTTTCGACACTGCAAAATTCGTTCAGGGGATGAAGTCTCAAGGAATTTAGATGAACCCACCTGTTAAAATGACATTCATGAACTTAATCTCATGATTAATGATCTCAGCTATCGCAATAAAATGGATGTCAATAGCCTATTGGATTACCCGGATGAAAATGATACATGTTCAAAGGTCCAGAGCTTAGAAGAAATTGTGGCTACTATCCTTGAAAATTATGTTGATGATGAAGTTGAAGACGATACAGTACCTTTGGAATCAGTTATGCGTAAGGAAGCACTTATCGTGTCTAGAACTCTTCACAATTTTTTGGTGCAGTTCGAGAATATAACACCAGAAATTTTGGATGTAATAAGAAAAGTTAGAGATGAGCTCCACCTAGACTTAAATTTTAAGAAAAAACAAAATAACACTAGAATCATATTTCACTAAATTGTCTTAGTTATATTTGTGTAAGTTTATATAGTTATTAATTTATGATATTAATGGGACCCTATATTTATATAGGTGTATTTTGAAAATATATTATCTTATCAAAATTTGTTAAATTTTCAAATGGCCCAGGTCGGGACCTGAGAAAAATATTATCTTAGAGAGTTTATTAATTTACCGAGTATCAATTTAAAGAGGTTCTACTGTACTTACTACTATTACCAAATTCAAGACTAGAAACATTGATAAATTTGACTTTGCTTTTACTTTTCTAATATAAAATCATAGCAATTTAATGTTATATATATACTATCTTGATATTAATGATCCATATTTTTACAATTATTTGGAATAAAAATGAACTTATTAAAAGATTTAAACAATTTTTACTTTCAAAAGCTGTAAAACTTAAATAAGAATAAAATAAGCTAAGCAGACACATTGACATAAAATACAAACAAAAATTGAAAATTGAAAAAATTTAGAAATTACGTACCATTAATGAGGATGTCATTCCTATGTGATGAAGTCGAGCTCCCTAATTTTAGACTCTTCATCAAATTGGGCCTTGGGTGGCTCGAGGGTCCAATTTTCTTAAAAAAAATCAAGTCTTTGGTCGTTTGAGCTTGGGTTGCCCAGGCTCGAAGCTCGATGTTTATTTATAAAACAATATTTTTTGACATTTTTAATTGAAAAAAATTAAGGAGGGCCGAGTTGGACTCAAGTTGTCTCTGGTTAGATCGGTTTTGAGCTTCAACCTATTGTCTCGAATCTTGAGCGCGGACCAGCAATTGCCATTCTTGTGTTTGATCTCTCGTACTCATATTATTTTCGAAGACATATCATTTATGAAGTATTTTGGCAGTTAAATATGGATTGACAAAAATCTAGTTTCTATTGTATATTGGAGGGAAATCAATAAATTAAAAAGAGGAATCAATAAACGGAGAGAAAACACCAAAAAAGAGAGAACAACAGAAAAAGAAGAGGAAAATTCTAGTGAGCTTATGCAAGAATAAAATGAGTAGATGTGTAAAAGAACAAAGTTTTAGTGGCTGTGTAAGAGCAGACATTGAGGGAGTGTGTCTCCAAGCTCTAGTGGGCATGTTCATGCTCTCTAAACTCCAGTGGGTAAGTTGAAGTTCTCCAAAGTACCAAAGAAAATTCCATATTTTGGTATTTCCGTATATATTAACTTTGCTCAAAGTGTTGTGAAGGAATTTCTTTTTGTGGTTAAATTTGCGGACAATAGTTAGACCAATCATTATGCTAAACTTGTCATTTCATAACCAATTCTTGTATAAATAAAGCAAGATACAAGATGGTGACTACTTCTTACAGTCGTTTAACATTTACATGCAAATGAATCATGACATATCACATAGCAATCTTTGATTATTCAAATCAGAGAGTAATCCAACTATCAATTGAATCAAAATAGAACAAATATCAAAATACATGTAGAATTGCCTGCTAATCTCTTCATAAATGGGTAATGTGAATAGAACATAAGATAAGACTTGAGTCTCTAAAATAAAAGACTTCGTAGTGTCTAAGAACAGAAGCAACTATAGACCTTTCTAGGCTTGCCTATTTACCCACAACTAGGACTTGGTGGGTTAAAGAAAATCATATCACATTTCAGAGCCACATGTAAGAGAAATAATGCATACCATATGAAGTTATTCTCTTATGCTCAAATTAAAAGTGTTCATTCACACCCAATCAAACATAATATGCCTTATGAATATAAGTCTTTGCAATAATGCATCAATGAAAGCATTTAAGTAATTACACATTATAACCATAAGTCTCATTTTACCCTAATAACCAGGTTTGCTAAAAGAGTTTTGGAGGAGATTTAGTAGCATTTGGGTAAGGATAAATATTCATGTTTGGGCTAAAAATGGGGGTGATGCACGGCTGTACCCAATTTTCAGCTTTTCTCAAGACAGGTCTTCGGGTCAATTTTTTAAGACCATTCTGGCATAGAAAATAAGGTTTTTGGCGATATGTTCTTCTAAAAAAAATTCCTATATGTCTTAAGTTTCTAATGACATAAACTTAATGCTATTTGGTTCATTATTCCAAGATTTATACCCAAAATAATACAGACTATTCTCAAACAGGGACAACAACTAGAACCCAACTTCAAGCCAAATTTCAAAACCCTTAGAGACATAACTCAAATTCAATTCCTTCATGAAAGTTGTAGAAATATGTATTTATTTTAATCTCCAATTAAAATCATCCAATTTGTATATCTACAGGCTGTGATATGGACAAAATACTGATGTTTGTTTAGTGGAACCACATCATCTAACGAGGTACACACTCCAATTAACTCACTTCAGTCTTATTATGGAAAAGTAAGGCCAAAGAAACATGCAAATGAACCAGAAACATACCATTTTCATCTAGGATACTTCTAGTAACAAAACCCCTCATGTTACAATAAAAAAAGCTAGCAACGTATCAAAATTTCCACACCTTTGAAAGGAGTGTTTCAAAACCCTTATTCTTCACTCCAATTGCTTGCATTCTTTAGTCTTCTTCTCTTCTACACACAACATACCCATTCATTACTTATTTACAAAAATAACAGATAATAACAAAACCCTAGCTGAAGGGGAGATGAGAAAGGAGCTAAATTTCACACCAAAACATGCAATTTACATGCCTTAACTTCAATTGAACAAAGGGATTTAACAAGATGGTGGATGGGGAGTGAGAAACTCAATCTTCTGTAAAAAAATTTGTTTGTTGACCTTCCCCTTCTTCATCTGGATGTTTTTAGACAAAGATACATATGGGTAACATGCCATTTTCCACATGGTTAAGTGTTATGGTGTGGGACATATGACAAATGGTTCCATATTATTGGTTTCTACTTTCACCTTTCATTAATAACAAAAATGACCACACCTTTCTCTTATTTTATGAAATTTCATTCCATCTGAATACATTTAGCAATTTAGTCCGTGATTAATGTATCTTTATGCATGTATAACATAATTAACATAAATTACCAAAATACCTTTACAATTTTGTTAATACCGATTATGTCTCAAACTAAACACTCACTTTCATAATCGTTAACACCTTAATAGCCCCTAGGAGGATATACGGATACCACACAAAACAAACATAAAACAAGCCAATACATTTCAACAATCCCCAGAAAATAAAGCAAACATACATCACATTTCATATATCATTGAGTTATAAACAGGAGACAATATACACATTGTATTTATCAAATCCATGCCTTAAAATCAAACGCATCCTATGTTATGGTTATTATACGCCATTTACACAAACTATAATAAAAGTCTCATAATATTGAATACCACTCAAAGTTTAAGCACAAAATCTCCCAAAACATAATACATCCTTCTTTGGCCACTGTAGTTGTCCCAGCCTTAACCATTTTTATCAAGACCTACATGGAGGAAAAACCACCGTGCTAAGCATATCGCTTAGTTGGAAATTAAATAAAGCAAGGTACAAGATGGCGACTACTTCCTACAGTCGTTTAACAGTTACATGCAAATGAATCATGACATATCACATAGCAATCATTGATTATTCAAATCAGAGAGTAATCTAACTATCAATTGCATCAAAATAGAACAAATATCAAAATACATATAGAATTGCTTGCTAATCTTTTTAGAAATGGGTAATTGGAACAGAACATAAGATACCTATTGTTGGTATCTACATAAATAGAAGAGACTTAAGTCCTAAAATAAAAGACTTCGTAGTGTCTAAGAACAGAAGCAGCTACAGACCTTTCTAGGTATGCTTATTTACCCACAACTAGGACTTAGCAGGTTAAAGCAAATCATATCACATTTCAGAGCCACATGTAAGAGAAATAATGCATAACATATGAAGTTATTCCTTTATGCTCAAATTAAAAGTGTTTAGTCACGCCCGATCAAACTTAATATGCCTTATGAATATAAGTCTTTGCAATAATGCATCAATGACATCGTTTAAGTAATTACACATTATTCGCATGAGTCTCATTTTTCCCTAAAAACTAGGTTTGCTAAAAGTGTTTTGGAGGAGATTTACTAACATTTGGGTAAGGAAAAATTCATGTTTGGGCTAAAAATGGGAGTGATGCACAGTTGTACCCAATTTCTAACTTTTCTCACGACACGTTTTCAGGTCAATTTTTTATGACCATTCTGGCATAGAAAATAAGGTTTTTAGGAAATATGTTCTTCTAAAAGAAGTTCCTATATGTCTTAAGTTTCTAATGACATAAAGTTAATGCTATTTGGTTCATTATTCCAAGATTTATACCTAAAATAATACATACTATTCTCAAATAGGGAGAACGACCAGAACTGAACTTCAAGCCAAATTTCAAAACCTTTAGAGACAGAACTCAAATTCAATTCCATTATGAAAGTTGTAGAAATATGTATTTAATTTAATCTACAATTGAAATAATTCGATTTCGATATCTACAAGTCAAGATATGGTTAAAATACCGATGTATGTTCCGTGGAACCACTCCATCTAAAGAGTTACACACTCCAATTAACTCACTTCAATCTTATTATGCAAAAGTAACATCAAAGACACATGAAAATGAACCAAAAACATCCATTTTCCTCTAGGATACTTCTCTTAACAAAGTCCCTCATGTTATACCTAAAAAAACCCAACAATATATCAAAATTTTCATACCTTCAAAAGGAGTGTTTCGTTATTCTTCACTCCAATTGCTTGCCTTCTTTGGACTTCTTCTCTTTTACACACAACATACCCATTCACTACTCATTTCTAAAAATCACAAATCCATAATAGAACCCTAGATGAAGAGGAGATGAGAAAGGAGCTAAGTTTCACATCAAAACATGGAATTAACATACCTTAACTTTAAATGCACAAAGGGATTTAACAAGATGGTGAATGGAGAGAGAGAAACTCAATCTTCTGCACATTTTTGTGTTTGCTGATGCTCCCCTTCTTCATCTGCATGTTTTTAGACAAAGGTACAGAAGGGTGACGTGGCATTTTCCACATGGCTAAGTGTTATGGGATGGGACATATGACAAATGGTTCTATCTTATTGGTTTCTACTTTTCACCTTTCATTAATAACAAAAATGACCAGACCTTGATTAATGTATCTTTATGCATGTATAACACAATTAACATAGATTACTAAAATACCCCTACAATTTCGTTAATACAGATTATGTCTCAAACTAAACACTCACTTTCCTAATCGTTAACACCTATTACATATACTTTCATGGACAAGAAACATTCCTACTAGGGTATAGTTTAGGGCCTCACATCTACATTATAGATTCCCCTTGATTTTTATTTTAGCCTTAAATTTGTCTACTGGTAATTATTTATATTAATATTTTCAATGAACTCTTATAGTTCCTTAAATGTTCTAAAGTTAGTAGTTCCACCTAAAGATGTATCAATCAATATATTAGATTGATAAACTTAACCCACTGTGGAATGTTTACATTTGTAATCAAAAATTGAGTCCATAGTATGGGGAATTTCTTAATAGCTCCTTCTATCTCTTGTACGTCTCATACAATGTCTCATCCTTTAACTGTTGAAAGGAGAAGATATCATTCCCAGGTCATACTATTCGTGAAGGAGTGAAGTACTTGGCTAAAAATTTCTTAATAAGTAATAATGTAGTATAGTCCTCCATAATATGTTTTTATCATTATCCTACTATTATATTTAGTTGTTGTAAACTCAGAACTATTAGTTTATGTCTTATTACGAATCGGTTGGTTGTAGTTTAGTGATATAATTATTTAAAGACATTCTTTTTCTTATACATATCCAAATTTCTATGATAAGTCTATAGGATAAATATACATTGAAAATGAAATTATGACAAGATCATAATTATGAGGTTCATATTGCATTCATATATTATTCCTAAATTTTTCATTATTTCCATGCTTTATGTTTAATTGGATTTAAGTAAAGTAGACATTATTTCATCATGCTATAAAAGGTTAGTCAAAATCACATTAGCATTCTTAAATATTTTAGTGATCATAATGTGTTGCTAGTCACCAAGCTTAATCTATAACTGTAAATTGTTTAATTAGAGAATTAAAGATAAATTAACGGACTTTAATTTACCGAGCCTAAATATAATTTGAAGTTATAATTTATATCTATTTAGGAACCTATTTGGTCACTCACAAAAAAACAAGTTGAAGAGAGAAAAAAACATTTTAACATAGTTAGACTTGATTGTAAAGTTTGAAAAACTTTATGATTAAATATAAGATAATTAATGAATAAGGGTTAACATAAGATATTGTATCATATTTGGGCATAATTGGTATTTATTTAGAATTAACTGTAATTATAATTAAATTTTAGATAAAATTAGAATTTTATATTAATTAAATTATTAAAAATACCCAAAGCCTATTATAGATAGGCTTAGGCTCGAAGGGAGTTAGCAGTCCTTGCTTAACATGCTTTACAACAGTTGTAGAGTTCTCTCAACACATTTTATGGATATTGTCAGAGGCCAAATACTTGTGTGACTACAGTAGTTGTGACAAGCAAGTGTCAAAAGTGATTCGAAGGAAACGACAAGAAAAGTATCAAACTTTATAATAAGGTATGAATTATGGTTCATGCTTTATTATGTTTTATGTATTAATCATTTTTATAGAATTTAAGTAATCTTGGCTTTCAAGAAATCATACAAAAAATATTTCATCATTATTTCATTACATGCCCTGATTTCCCAATAATAATACCATAGCAAACTTTAATTCTATAACTTGATTAAAGTTGTTTGATTGTTATTAATATTGACAACCGTTTGGTTGGTTTTACTTTAGTGACATGATTATTTAAAAGAATGATTTATCTTATACATATTAAGACGTATATGATAAATTCCATTGGATAAATACATTACAAATGAAATTATAATAAGACCATAATTATAAGATTTACATTGTGTTCATGCATTATTCTTTAATTGTTCCTAGTTATTGTTCTATCAAGACTGAACATTAATAGAGCCAAAAAAGACCACCACATATTAAATTTCTTCCTTATAAAGAAGTAGTTGATCCCATAGATTAAGGTATAGATATTCTTAAATAAATATGTGATTGCTGTTTAGAGAAGAAGTTCACTAAATTGACCATATATCATAATTCCATTTGAAACATTACTTGTATGTGTATGGAAACTCTTATCATGGTTATTGTACAAGTGTTCCTTTGAATTAAGATCACCAAAGTATCTCTGTTAGGTCCCGAAAATTTTTCTTTTCTTTTCTTTTATTTTCTTTTATTTATTTATTTATTATTCTTTTGTTTGTTTCTTAATTTCTAATTTTAATTGCTTCAATATTTTTAAAGATGAGTCTTATTTATTTTAGTAGTATTGAAAAGGGAAATTACAAATTAGA
>JAOQMR010000002.1:30142143-30152644 GCA_027563865.1 Erythroxylum pelleterianum
AGGAAGGAGGAGATTAAGGTTTAATTACTGATTTGTTTAAGTTGGACTGGACCGGGTTGTTTATTTGCAGGCCCACAGACCACCACCACCTCCGTCTCCACCACCACCTTCGCCTCCGCCTCCACCACCGCCTCATGCAGCACCACCACCACCTCCTCCGCATGCGTCTCCACCACCACCACCTCCTCCGTCTCCACCACCACCATCACCACCACCACCACCTCCGTCTCCACCACCACCATCACCATCACCACCGCCTCCGCCTCCGCCTTCACCGCCTCCTCCACCACCATCACCGCCACCACCATCACCACCTCCGCCAAGTTATTGTGGAGACTTCTCCTACTGTCCTAGTGATCAGACATGCTGTTGCCAGTTTGAGTTCTATGGCTTTTGTTTAATCTACGAGTGCTGTCCGTATAAGAATGCTGTTTGCTGCCCCGGTACTGCACACTGCTGCCCCCGTGACTATCCCATATGCGGTTTCGTGGAAGGCATTCCCATATGCTACAAGGTAAATTAAAGAAACTTGTTTCAGTTAGTTGGGATTAAGTATGGCATTCGTGTTGCATTTATAAGTCAATGATAGATCAATAGTTCATTTCATATTCAAGTAGGGATATTTTTTCAGTTGATTAACGGTTTACATTCTTGTCACAGAATCATGGAGATAAGCTGGGAATAGCTGCAAGGAAGCGACACATGGCTAAGCACAACATTCCTTGGTCTAATTTGGAGGAGAATGAGGGCACGTACCCGCAACTCGTGTGGAAGTGAAACCGACTTGCTGAAAACTGAAACGGGACATATGGAGGCCAAGACTCTGGTTAACTAATATTTGCCTTAATTTCCATAGATGAAACATATTAAATTATTCACTTTCAGAAGACATTATTGTTTCAGGCCTTGTAATATGGAGTTGGAAAATAAGTAAGCCGATCCGTGACTTCGCTTTGTCCCACATTCTTTTAGCAGAGGAATCGTTAGCTGAAACAACATTTAGTATTCTACTATCTAGCTGAGGGATCCTCTTCCAGGATATTTTGTGTATACATATATATAATTTCTGAAAGCATATTCAATCGTGGGGTCAGAATTTCTGTGAGCTAATAATTATGCTACTAGCATAAACCAGTCAGAACAATCCAACTAGAAGCTGGATGAACTGATGATTCTAGCTGAAGTCAAATCTGGGCGGGACCACCACTTTTGAATTTTGTCTTAAGTTCGCATCCCAAGTCGTAACAATCACTCATTTTAAGTCTCGGTGTAGTGGAGGACCTACCTGAGTCCATGGAAGTGTGCTAAAACGGAAGAGGCCTGTCAATTTAAACCTCAAATGGCTGGTTGTAATAAGCAAGCTCTGATCGCCGGGCATATGCAGCTACCAAATTCCAATTTCAAACAAATGCTTTCAACTTTTGAGTGAATCAACCAGTGGCTGACTTAATCATTCTTGTTCAGCTCTGAACCCTTGTGATACAATTGACTTTTGGGGACTAGATAAAGCTTTCCTTCCATTCAAAAGCCTTGGGCATGTCCAAAACCTTTTCCTTAACACTGGAAGTGGAATTCAAAACAAAAGTAGCTTGACTTGGTCTGTTTATAACCTTTTCCTTAACAGTGGAAGTGGAATTCAAAACAAAAGTAGCTTGACTCGGTCTGTTTATCACCTTTTCCATTCACGCGTAAAAGCAACTCAGGATCCATACAAAATGGTAGAAGGAAACAAATTAAACTACTTTTTGTTCCCGAGTAACTTAAGGAATGCGATGCATGTGGTTGCATTGAATGCAACTACAAAGTCCAATTGTGAGTGCCTGAATGTGTCCCCACCGTAGCTAAAGATTGAAGGTAATTGTTGGAGGGATCCTATAACGTGTTATTTGGAGCTTGTTGAATAGGATTAACTGAAAGACAATTCCACCAATTTTCTATTTCGTTGACGTTAAAATGAATCTTGGTCCACGGGAAAGAATAAAATGCTTTAAGTTGAAAAGAATTATCAATGCCGCGTGTATTGAAAGGAAAAGAACAACAAAAAGCTTATCACTGTGTCAATTGCTTTCTTTGTTTTCTTTCACTCAATCCCAGATTTCTCGCCACTACTTTAGGACTCCCCACATCGGCTACTTAACACTAATCTCTCCCTTACTCACTGACTTACCTGCCCATTTCTTCTTTCTTTACTTTTATCAGTCTTTTGTTGTGATTCACATGACTTTCTCGATTGAGCATCCTGCTGAGTTAGACTGTTGAGGTAAGTTCTGCACGTCTCTTTCAGGTTGAGGTTGACATGGTTACCGCTTTCTGTCCCTCCTCTCCTCTGCAGAATATTTGATCAGTAATTTGCGTACAAAGTGTTTTGACTGGATGGTGTTAGAATTGTCGAAATGGCTAGTTTCATGGTCTCTTTAACAGAACCTATGATCTTTTTTTTTTTTTGATGCAAGAACCTATGATCTTTGATAATGTAAATAAGTTGCAAGTAGAGAAAGAGGTAAAGTTTAGAGAACAAAAGTTCATCTTGCCGATGAAAAGCGCAGCTTGATCTTGACCATAATGTTGAATGTGGATTGGATAACTTGGTATGATTCTGATTGGTTTTTGTTGCATATTTTGGTTTTGTTTCTGAGAAATTGAAGTGACGGTAAATGATGGTAAATATTTTTATTTGTATTTTTTGCATTTTATTTATGTTCCCATCTTACAAGACAATTTGTTGAATTTAGATTCATTTCATCAGAGAATCTCATGGCTAAATGTTCCTGATTTCGTGTGTATATAATTATAATAGACTACTTTCATATGGCCCGTGACAGAGCACAAACATCTTTATGTCCATGTCTCCTTTTCCCTAATCCATCCGCAGTTGAGATGACAATTAATGGCATAATATTGTCTTCTCCTTTTGAATTTTTCCAGGTCTGCTTTCTTTTTGGCACTTCTTCACCACAAGTCTTTTATGCAATAACTGATTTTTCAGAGATATAATCTGGAAAGGCTTGTATGTGCAGGAGAGGTGATATGATATAATTCTTTTTTTAATTTAAAGAAGAAGAGTAATGGCTGAAAGGAAATTGAATTTCAGTGCGCCACTTCTGTCAGTGAGGCGATTTTCTACTGCTACAAAAGCTTCTGATGGAAAGGAAGAAAAGAAAAGTGATAATCTTCTGGTTAATAGACGTGGTTCTACTCCTTTCCACAGACGTGAAGTGCATTCGGACCAGGTAACAGAACCTGTTGCTGTTCCTTTTCAATGGGAACAAATCCCAGGTAGACCAAAAGATGGTACTATACCTAAGTATCAAGTTTTTAAGCAGGCTTCTGCAAGTCAAAAAATTCCTCCTGGAAAAGGTTCAGGTGAAAATTTTGAAGTTCCAAATGAATTCAGTGACAAGATTGATGAATTGGATTTCTCGAAAGAGGGAGTGCATAAGCAAGCACTCCTGGAGTCAAGAGATAATGATGGTGATGATGATGTTTACTCTTATGCTCACGACACTATTTCTCCAACAGATTCGTTCTCCATCAACTGCAGTGCAACTGCTCTGAGTGGATATGACGGTGTGTCTGTGAAGCCATCAGGAACATTCTCTACAGATCCACTAACTCGAGATTTCATGATGAGTCGTTTCCTGCCTGCAGCCAAGGCAATGGCTTTAGAGCCACCTCATTATGCTTCAAGAAAGCAATCTACAGCAAGTGTACAAGCAGAGGCTGTTGCAGTGCCCCGACAAATCACTAAGGTAGATAATGTCACAAAAGCACCTCAGACTATTCCAAAGGGGTCTTCTATTATTCCATCTCACGGTCTGGATGTCGAAGAAGAAGAAGAAAGTGATGATGACTATGATAATTATAGCACGTCCCACAGCATAGCCACCAAAGGTTGTGGCTTGTTACCTCGCTTGTTCCTCAAGAATTCCTTGTCCATCTTGAATCCTCTTTCAGGACTTAAAGTGAGGACCCAGGGTTCCACGGCTCACATCCATAATGCTGTCAAACCAAAGAAAGCTTCTTCAACTAAAACTCAGAGTCAAAACTTGAAGAAGGTTAGAAAAGATTCTCTGTTTAAAGAAAAAAAAAAACATCTTTCCCCTTTTTAGCATTTTTTCTTCCCGCCAATCTTCTTATCATAAATGGAGGTTTGCAATTGATGCCAACTAATGCAAATGGGATTTTTTAATGGTTATCAGCATACAGGGGATGTTGAAAAACCAAATAGTCGAGCTCAATCACCCAGGCTGTCCTCAGTTTTGAATAAGCTGAGTTTCGGATCGAATCGTTTTTCTTTTGGATGTGACCACCAAGAAATTGGTAGAACATCTCCATTCAGGCGTGCAGGGGCCACATCTTCTTTTGGAAGAGACCAACAAGAAATTGGTAGAACATCTCCATTCAGGCGTTCAGGGGCCACATCTCCTTATCGGAGTCAAACGCACCAATCTCCCTGTCGTGGAAAGGGATTTCCAGGCACTACAAGAGAAGCTGAAAGTTCCAAAGCCAATAAGATGAACTCGTATTGCAAGAGCAGTAGTAAATCTCAGGAACTGGTTAGTCATCGTGGCACTGTAGGAGGGTCTCGCCCATTGAGCCCATCTGTTGAGAAGACTGTACATATGGATACTGAAACTAAGGTGAGTTCCAAATCAGGTCCCTTAGGTTTCAATGGGTATTCAGACTCTGTGGCGAAGTACTACAAGACCATGTCCAAAAGCAGAGAAATGAGAAAGGCTGCTCCAACAGATTCTTGTTTTGAAGACGCAAAATTTATGAAGGTTCCAAAACAAGAGGCCAAACTGGAAAATAAAAGCTTGGGTGACATTAAAGATGAGTTATGTAAGGATGCTAAGGCCTTGGTATGTATAACTTCAATTGGTGCTGAAAAGGATCAGATTCATAGAGAAGATGATCCAGGAAATGTAAAAAACAGCTTGTCCTCTCTAGCGCCAACTTTGCCCAAAACGCCGTCAGAGTCTTGGCTTTTGCGTACCTTGCCTTCGATTTCCACGCAGCATTCACTTTCGCATCCATACCGTGGCACTAGTGTTCAGAGCAAGTGGCAGGGCCAGGATTCTGTGACACCACCCCCTACCAATTCCAAATGGGAGACAATTGTAAAATCATCATACTCACATCATGATCATGTGCGCTACTCTGAGGTATTGCCTTTATTCTTGGCTGCTATTATGTAACAGAGATTCATGTGAAGATATTGAAGAAGTCACTTTTTCTGCTTTCACAGGAATTAGTTCCTCACTCTACCCAGCAATCAAAGAGCTAGTGGTAAAGCAGCCTCACTGGATTCATTAGGTTAAAGTCAGTCAACGTAGGATTAAAGGTGCTAAACGTCTTCCAGTATATACATATAAATATTTGTCTTCAACTTGCTCATAAGTTGACGGTGAAAACTAAAAGTATGTCCTGGTTAAAGTAATACAGGGCTGAGGCAACATGTACAAGGAGCAATCTGGTTTTGATTTCGTCTCAGATTCACTTGTACTCTGGAAATCAATTAGCTTAGTTTGGCAGTGAAATGGAAAATCTCCTACATCTGAGAGTTGTGAGTATAGCAAAGAATACTTGGTTTTCTACGGTTTGGCGGTGACTCTTGGCATGGCATACATGTACAAGGAGCAATCTGGTTTTTATTTCGTGTCAGATGCACTTGTACTCTGGAAATCAATTAGCTTAGTTTGGCAGTGAAATGGAAACACTCCTACATCTGAGAGTTGTGAGTATAGCAAAGAATACTTGGTTTTCTACAGTTTGGCGGTGACTCTTGGCATTGAAAACTCTCGAGTCTGTTTTTTTAACTCAGTAGCTGAGCAGGGGATCCAAGGGAAGATTTAAGTGTTCCAATATTCTTTGCCTTAAAAGTATCTGAGAATACCATTGCTTTCTACGTAGGGTATGTCTCGCATCATAATTACTATTGCTACATTTATTATTGTCTTTATAGCATAATGATTAACTTAAAATTCAGAAATTTATGTTCAGTTCATGCATTTTGTTACATGATTTCCTCTCATGCAAGAAAAATATGGCTATATATATATCCTACGTTAATTGTTTTGAACCGGTAAAGCTGTTATATATATATATATATATATAGATCGTTCTATTTCACTACTACCTTTTTCTTATATAGTTCTTTTTTCTTTTTTGTTTTCTGATATTATTTCTATTCAACTACTATTTTTAATCGTTTTTCAATGAGAAGTTTTGAGAGGGTTCGGGAAGAAAATAGACTAGATATAAGTGAGCCCATATACAATTAGGGTTTCATATCTTAACTCAAAACTTTAAAACAATGAGTTATGAGTACTATTTATATATATAACTCACTTTATCTTTATGTCTCTTTTCGATATAACATTATTTCACTTACGAATTCCAATATGTCCCCCTCACAAGTGGATCTATCCTACTAGCTCCCCTTTAACCCATAGATCATGCGAAGTCATTTGAGTCACTCCAATCCAAATCTATGAATCTCTATTCATCGAACCTTGCCAACTGAGCTCTATTACCAATGAAGGGTTTTGAACGGGCTTGGGGAGAAATTGGGTCCGGATCTAACTGAGCCCATATACAACCAGGAGATCATATCTAAACCAAAAACCGTATGATAATAAATTATGAGTCCTATTTTTGTATATAGATTACTTTATCCTTATGTCTCTTTCTGATGTGGGATTACTCCACTTGTAAATTTCCAACATCTTCCCATCACAAGTGTGTAACACCCCAACTCTCACAAGACCCGTATCCGATATCCTGAATGATATGCAGGTCCGTGCCCTGTGAGAGTAGCATGCTAGCACACTCAGTTAGTAAAATCTCATATATATATATATATATATATATATATATAAACAACAATATCACAATTATTATCAATACATTCAAGATCAATTTCATTTACAAACCTTTCAATTTTGGAAAGTTATTACATACATAAATATTCACATACACATGATACAAAAATTGCGGAATACAATCTTTCATACAAAAATTTATGGAAATACTTATGCAGATACGAACTGATCATGACCTCTATCTTTTACTTGAATGCAGTGGCTATACTCCCGTTATCCTAACGGGGTAACTCTTCAAAGCCTGAAAAAGAGTTGCAAATTTTGGGTGAGTTTTGCGAACTCAGTGAATGCAACATCGATGACTCACTCAATCACATAGCACATACAAGTCATAAAATGGCATTCATTTCAGATTCACTTCACACTCAAAAATCATTTAAACTATTTAAATTATACATATGCAATACTCATAAGACTCACTTTCAGTTATTACTTTGTTATGATCGAGTGCCTATTTTATTGGCCCATATCTTTTAGTGGATATCGGGCTGAATCAAATAATGTCCCATATCCCTTAGTGGTATCGGGTACATTTACACTGAGCTTGAGGCTCTTTTCACATTCGAAGCTTTAAGCTCTTTTTCACTAACGACTTCAGTCACAACAACCTTTATCTTTCATGCGTTCATATATGAAATGCATCACATATCATATGCTCAATCGGTCACATATTTACCTATTAACATTCAATTCACATTTCTTATCGGACTCGAAGTCTAGCATTCAACATCATTGTTGAGTAGCACTTTCATTCATATGCAAATGCATATTCAAAACATATTCATAATCGGACCGTAGTTCGGCATTTAACAATCAAATTATGTACACTTATTTCAATCCAGTTCACATACAAGGAGCACTTCAATGTTCTCACATTTATCAAACTCCTCGGACATATATTGTCCGGAACCAACACATTCTCATTGCATAATCATTCAATTCATAAATTAAACAAAACAAACAATTAAGTAAGACCATCTCAGTCTACTCACATTATGCTCCAGATTAGCTTCAACGTCCATGATTTGGAAACGTCTGAATGTGAACATTCATCCTGCACATCAAAATGCAATACACACATTGCAAACACACACATTAATAACTTTGCATAATTATAGGCATTCATTTATGCATACGTGCGTATATGGAATATGTACGATGCATGCTCATGGCAATCTTAGTTATTTATCCCTTATCCTCATCACATAATATGTCCTTTCTCAAAACTCACATAAGTATATTTTAAACTTAGGTTTATACCTCAATAAAATCCTTAAATCACTATTCATAACTCATTGAATCACTTTCAGTTTGTTCTAGAGTTGAATTTCGGGTCTATTGTTCTTATACTGAAATAGTACACTATACTCAATTTCCATCCAGAAATTGAAAGTCTTAGAGATTGAATCAAAATTTGACTTCATATAAGTTATAACCCTATTTCACTAGTTTATTCCAAAATTAAAATCAGTCCATTTGGATGACTACAGATCAAGTTATACGTAAGACATAAAAGCAAAAGCAGTGAATATGTAACCCTAATGTCCATTTTTCACATGATCATTCAATGACAGTTAAATCACCAAATTTTTCTCATATACTTACAACCCATAGGGATTAACAAGATACTTGCTAAAACTCCAAGAAACCTTAACTCTCATGCACCCACGTAAATCATCTTGGCAGTGGTTTAGGTTAGGTTTTTCTTGAGGCAAAAGGAATAGATAATGATGTTGGAGTAGCAAAAGGTGGATGAAAGCAAGATATAACCCTAGTGAAGGTTTCAATGTATCAAAAATCCATGAAGGAAAAAGTTTGCAGAAGATATTTTTGAAGAACAGACAAACTCAAAAAGTCCCTACACTGGTATATATATACTTTGCCTCTATAACCTTATTTGCAAAACGTTGCATATCACATCTCGATATTCAAGCTTAAACGCTGTGTATGACACTGGCGATTTAGCTAGCGACTAAGAGCCTTAAGCGCTGCGTACCACACCTTATGATTCAGCTAGTGTCTAAAAGTCTTAAGCGCTGCATATAACACTTTGCAATTTAACTATCGTTTAAGAATCATTCCCCACTTAGAAGCCTTCGTCTTTGATAAATGCCATAACAAACTTAGTCTTTCGATTATAAAAGAACATGGAATGGGTCTGTTGAGTCAAGAAGACTTTACTTATTCTATTGATTTTGAGGAATTTGTTAAGTGCACAGATAAATACACATGACATAATTCATCAATCAAGACGATGTGTAATTAAAAGCTGAGTAAGATGAAGTGTCTAAGGTGGATCAAACAAAGTGATTAAGTCTCAGAAGAAGTGCTTAAGTCACAAATGGATCGTCTTAGACGAAGAGTTTAGTCTGAAATAATCAGACGAAGTAGGCCAAGTCTGAATTGATCAGACGAAGGAGATGCATCTAAGCAAATTGATCAGATGAATGAGATGCATCTAAGAAAATTGATCAGACGAATGAGATGCATTTAAGCAAATTGATTAGACGAATGAGATGCATTTAGGCAAATTGATCAGACGAAAGAGATGCATCTATGAAAATTGATCAGACGAATGAGATGCATCTAAACAAATTGATCAGACAAAGGAGATGCATCTAGGCAAATTGATTAGACGAAGGAGATGCATCTAAACAAATTGATCAATCGAATGAGATACATCTAAGCAAATTGATCAGACGAATGAGATGCATTTAAGCAAATTGATCAAACGAAGGAGATGCATCTAAAAAAATTGATCAGACGAAGGAGATGCATCTAGGCAAATTGATCAGACGAAGGAGATGCATCTAAACAAATTGATCAGATGAATGAGATGCATCTAGGCAAATTGATCAGACGAATGAGATGCATCTAGGCAAATTGATCAGAAGAAGGAGATGCATCTAAACAAAGCAAGGAAATCAGACGGATTAGGTGCATCTAAACAAAACAATGAAATCGGACGGAGCAGACGCATCCAAACAAATTGATCCGATGAAGGAAATGTGTCAAAGTAAGATGCAAACGATGGACACACCTCATAGCGAGACACAAAAAAAGCAGACGCGTCAAAGTAAGACGCAGAAAATAGACACGTGTCAAAGCAAGACGCAAGTCACGTGTCGAAGTAAAGACGCAGACGAGCGTGTCTAAGTAATACACAGACAAAGTCCACGTGTCTAAGCCAGACACTGGAAGATTTTAAGGATTTGTCTCTCAGACGATTTAACACAATTTAACTTAACTCCATATGTCTCTAACAGTTTCAATATAATCATCTCTCAAATTCTAAGTCATCCCTGAATTTCTCAAAGTCATTTTTAACTATTTTCCAATATCATTGACTCCTATTTCTAGTTTCCATCAATTTACTTGCCAAATTGGCATTTTTCTTAGCCCAATAATTTTCAACAATTTTGGGAATTCTTTCTAAAATTCACCAGAAATTCTAAATCACTAAATACACTTTCCAAATCAGTTTTCCACAAATAAAACCACAATTCTTAATAACATCATATCAAAATTTAACTATACTCGTGATGGCGTGTCAAACCGATCAAAAATAAATTCCTACTCTAGAACACTTAAACGAGTAAAGTGGTGAATAGGGTCGA
>JAOQMR010000002.1:30192033-30208594 GCA_027563865.1 Erythroxylum pelleterianum
AATTGTGTTGATTGTGGTTGGATTCCGGACAGGAGGTCCGATGATGTATGATTGTGTTGATGGATTGGAAAAAAAAATACTAAATCTTCGATTCGATTTCGTTGCTTCCGCTTTTAGTTCAATTGCCTTGCTTCCGCTATTCGATTCGTATTTGTTTCTGTCGTTTCGTTGCTTTCGCTTCATTTTCGATTCGTTAGTTGGGTTTCGGAAACGGGATCCAACATGTGGAGTAAACAATTTAGGCACTTATCTTTTTCTTTTCCTAATATCAACTGAACTAATCCCTTATTCTTATGTAGGAATGCTAGCTTCAGGATTGTCAATATTATCCTTATAAATGCAAAATGAACTACCACTTCTCATTTCATAATTGTTTTTCTTTGTTTCTTTCTCATTCTTATAATCTTTAAGAGAAGTTTTTATCTATTATTTTATATCATGACTCTTTCAAGTAAGATTTCAAATCACCTTTGGTCTTAGCTAAATAATTCTTTTTTTAACTTAATGATTCCCCAACCTTTCCAATGTCTGTCACAATACAAACATATAGTATATTTTTTATACTAGGAAATCAATCTTGCATGAGCCAAATCTTGCTCATTGAATCTTTATGAATAGATTGAATATTCAAGGGTAATTAAACTTTCATTCATTTCTCTTTAAAAAAGAAAACAATAACTTCATATCAAAACTAAGCTTCTTTGTACATAACCTTGCATCAAACATAATGAACAAGTCAAGTGAAAATCTGAAATAATGTAGTTTCACAAAAATTTTGGTTCAGCCATATTTGTTTCTATCACAATCGAAAGCATAAAAATTAAACGCAAAATAAACAAATCAACACCTGAGATTTGGTAACGCAGTTCGACACACTTTGTCTACGCCCACAGGGCCCTCACTCAGCTTAATCACTTTCACCAAAGAACAACAATCATTTTACTTAAGGCATTATAGATCTGACTCACCTAACCATTGACACTATCCCTCGTCCTTATACCCTATGAAAGAATTTCAATCCCAATAACATGACCGACTCGTGCTAACCTCAACAGAGGATTTTCTCAATAATGTTTAATAATAATAAAGTGAAATAAACAACTTAAGTGATTAAATAATAACCAACATAAAAATACACTTGAGAAAAGAAAGACTTCCCTAATAATTCTAGCTCCTTCAATGAAAGATCTGAAAGTTGTATGCTAGTAAATTTGTTGTAATCTTTCAATATTAATATCGTAACATCACACCCATAGTAGCAGAAAAATCAACAATGAACATACACATTTCTTCACCGAAATGTTGCAAATAATGGAGCTACAAAATTCACGACGCTTGCTGGATTTTTTCACCCACAACTAGCACTATCGATAGCCACCAGAAGCGTACCCAATCCACCTAATAAACATCACACTATCGAACAAGAATAACAACTGTAATTATTACAAGGACTTCTGGAAATTTCTCACACCACAACTCACAATCGACAACAACTAAAGTAGCACTCCATGAACAAAAAGACAGAGAGAAAAACATCATGCGCGATAAAATCAACTACAAGATTGTAAAGTCCTAGTCTAAAAGTTGCAACACAAACTTAGAATAGTATCCCACAAAAGCAGTTGGTGAAACTTATCAAAATCCCAACATCTAGGTCATACAAAGTCTATCATTTTTTCTCTCCAAAAATAACAACACCTCAGCCCACTATGCATGAAAAACTCAGTCAAATTTCAGCTGCAAAAATTAAAACCAAATCTCCAAAAATTTGCTTCCTTGGATAGTTATTATCCTCAAAATAGGTTATCCATTAAATATCATATTGATTAGGATTTTAAACCTTATCAAAATTATCTTAAAAGAGTCCCACATAAATCCACTAAGTCTAATTATCTAACAATGTCCAAAATTAAATAATAAGATATCAACATATATCTTAACAATCTCCCTCTTTTTGACATTGTTTATCACATATTGAAATTCCCCCTAAAGAAGATAATTGGACGCATAATTATCAAGTTCACAAATACCACATAGGGACTCCCCTTAATCAAACATAATCAAATATTAAAATACACAAATATCTAAATATCCAAAGGTAACAAAACACAACCTACACGACATCCAATCATAACATGACATATTTTCAAAATTATAGTTTTCTCCCTCTTGGGAAAAAAAAGATGCCAAAAAGCAAGACTAATAGCCACGTATATACCTTGAAATCTCCTCCTGAATTGAATAGTCATATTAGATGAAAATAAACAATGCCAAAACGAAGAATGTCTTCAATGCGATTAATCTCGGTGAATAAAAAAGTATAAAAATCAGCAGTAAGTGCAACAAAAAAATCATAAGGACGTTAAGATGACAATTTACCACTAGTCAAAACACTAGTTAACATATCATTACTTACATTAAAGTCATCGCAAATGACCGATTAAATTCAAAAATTCTAAAAATGTATTCAACGAATCCTAATCAAACTTAATCAATCCATATGATTGAAAATTGCCCAAATTTATACAGCCCACAATATAGAGAAATCAAGATAAAACTTGAAAAACTCGAATCATAGAAAACTTGAATCTTCCTATAGGTCTCTAACTAAGCATCAACTTTTTCTCGACATAATTCCATAAATCAAAATCCAGTAGTTGAATTCTCAAATTATCAAGCAAAGCCTTATTTTCACATCAAATATACTATTTAACAAGTAAGGAAAAGACCAAACACACACCAATCAATTGAACTTTAGAAAACCCATAAATAAAAACTCAAAAAAGCCCAGACGATAACTCCTTCTCACCCCCTTTTTTATTTTTAAACAAAAAAAACAATATACTTTAAAAATGTAAAGCACACAGTTCCTGTGCACCTCGATAAAATTTAACTCTGGTCTTATTCCTCATTACATTATCTTTGTCATTGGTTTCTTCTTCTGAAGCAACTAATAGATCCTCTGTCTGACCAGTTTCTTTAATAACAACAACTAACTATGAATATGAACAATTTCTTTTTTTTCTTCACTACATCTTTGTGCTTGTAATTGACTATTTCTAACCTAAATATGTTTTGCTAACATGGGCTATTGCTGGAAGTTCATTAAAGAGTGTCTAGATTTTTGGTTTTGAGTCCTTTGAAATATCATCTGTAACAACTTGTAACATTTTGGCCTTCTGTGCCCGATAACCCTACAAAAGTGACATATAGGTATAAACTTCTGATTCTTCGTTGAGATTTTTCCTTGGACAGATTTGATTGCACCACTTTTCTCATCATTAGACTTAAAACATTCGTCTTTATAGCTAATGCCTTGAATGTCTCCTTTAATCTTACCAATTTCAACCAACTTTTCTAACTTTTCATTGCCTCCATTTAACATTCTTATTCCTTTTTCCGTACTGACCAACTTTAATTTTTTTTCATCAAGCTCATTGATTGTAGATAATAACTTTTTTCTCTAAATTTTGAATGATGTTCTTCATAGAAGAGTTTTCCTTCTTTAGCTTTTCATTCTTCTCACACGTTTGCACCCATTTTGTATACATTAATTCGCATGCTTCATATACATCTTCCTTTTTATCATCTGAATTGTTGTCATCACCAGTGTAACGAATTTCGTACTGTACTAGCCGGTACTGGGCGATACGTACCGTATCGATCGAAAAACTGTACAAAATAAGATGTTTCAATACTGAATCCAAATACTGACCTATTTCACCTGGTACCCGCCTATACTGCTGATATTTGGAATATCGACCATATACCGGCTGGTACTGAAAATTTTAAAAAAATCAGGAGCATTTCTGCAAAAAATGAACTATTTTAAAAACCCACCGCCCAACTCGACTCTGCTACTTTCTTCTTCCTCTCGTTATTTTTTCTCTCACACTCTTACACTCTCTCTTCTTCACTGTCATTATCTCTTTTTATTATTAATAATATAATATTTAAATTCATATAGTAAATAATAGTTATATTTTTTTACAATAAATAATTAAAAATTAAGATGCCTCAAAATTTTTATTTCTTTTTAAAATTGTGAATATAAATATAACAATATTTTATTATTAATAACAATTACATATTGAGATAAAAATACATATTTTTTATTATTGAAAATTAAATATTAAGATAGAAATTATATTTTATAATTAATAATAATTATTCTTTTTATTTTATATTTTGATGTAATTATTATTTATTATATGATAAAATTGTAATATTTTAAATAATTTGTATTGTTTTTAATTTTATATTTCTATAATGATAAAATAATCTTTTTTATGTTAATTGTGATTATTATTTATATGTGGAATATGTGAAAATAATATTAAGAAAATAAATAAATTCTTGTTATTTTAAATTTCTATTATTATGTTTTTTTAGACAAGGTTGATTTAAATTATACAGTACAATATTGAAGCATTATTTTGCAATTTTTTTAAAAAATAGGGACTATTTTATAAATTTAAAAAATTATTCAAAACGGTACCCAGTATTGATTAGTATCGGTATAGTATCGTACCATAATCCAATTCAGTACCAGGTTTGATACGGTATTCGTAACATTGGTTATCACTGTCATAATCTGAAATTAAACTTTGAGCTAATTCACATGTGTTTTTTTCCATAATTTTGAGCTATTTTATCCACAGTTTCATCATCTGTTTCTTCCTTCTCAATTGCTATTAAGCAGGCAACTGGACTTTTGCTATATAAAGCATCTAACGCAGGATTACTCACAAATTCCTCTTCACTACCATACCCACTTTCAAATTCATTCTCACTCCAAGTGCTTGCATAAGACTTCCCTTTGTCACTTCAAATTCATTCTCACAAGTTGTTAGTTGTTTGAAGTTGTTGTACGATGAACCCCTACTGTTTTGTCTAAACTCGGGTTTATCCTTCTTCACTTTCTTTAACCACTTGCTGAAATTTCTTGTCAATAGCTCTATATCGTCATTCTTATCAGATTCATCAACCCAATAAACATTACACTATCGAATAAGAATAACAGCTGCAAATATCACAAGGACTTTTGGAATTTTCTCATACCACAACTCACAATCGGTAGCAACAAAAGTAGCACTCCATGAAAAATAAGACATTCACCAAGAGTTCACGCATACATCAAAAAATTTTACTGCTAAAATCAACACATCTAACCTGCTGCATGGCCCACTGTTGTTGTTCAAGAGATGGAGAATATGCAACAAAAATCACACACAAAGAACAACTCTATAGCACTCAATGATTATTCAAAAATAGAGGAATATACGGATGCAGAGAAAAAAATCATCATGCACGATAAAATTAGCTACAAGATTGTGAAGCCCTAGTCCAAAAAAGTTACAGCACAAACTTGGAATATTATCCTACAAAATCAGGTGCTGAAACTTATCAAAATCCCAACCTTTACGTCATATAAAACCTATTGTTTTTTCTCTCCAAAAACAACAACACATCAGCTCACTATACACGAAAAACCCAACCAAATTTCAGCTGCAAAAATCAAAACCAAATCTCCAAAAATTTGCTTCCTTAGATAGTTATTATCCCCGAAATAGGTTATTCATTAAATCTCATATTGATTAGGATTTTAAACCTTATCAACTTATCTTAAAATAGTCTCACATAAATCCAATAAGTCTAATTATCAAATAATATCTAAAATTAAATAATAAAATATCAACATATATCTTAATATCATGTATAAAATATGTCTCCATCTAAGGCAAATTGACATGGCTTATGATATAATTAAGTCTGTTTCCTTTTACAAAATTTTGACCACAAGTATCAACTATTAAATTTCATGAAAACTTACAATTATTATATAAACTAATTTAGAACTATGCTTTTTAATTAATATTGCAAACTGCTACTTTGAATTTAAGAAATGAAAGAAAACTAAGATACAAATGGAAATAAGAATCTTAGTATATGTAAATAGGGTATGTGAAAATATGCAACAAATTTGATTGGAATTTAGACTTCATTCATATTCCATAAAGTTTTTAATACCCTTTGTGTCTCAAAAGATATACAAGCTTTGGCAGCTAATTTCTTGTGGCATCTATTCTTAACTCCTTGTCATTATATGTTCAACAAGCATTGTCTTCCACTCCACTACTTGCTAATTGAATTTGAAGAACCTCTTGAATAAGTCAATAGCATGTTCATTTTATACTTTTCTATACTAAATTATATTGATGTTTAAGAATGATGGAGCAAGTTGTTTCACTTTGAACAACTCAGGGCTAGTTGTTTTAACTTTAAACTATTCACATTGTTAGGATATGTCACCATTTGGGTAACTTTAAACTTAACAAATTACCCAAATGGTGACTGACAGTAAGGAGAGGAGACGATGAGAGAAACAGTGACATTAATGGCAAATGACAATCACAAGATTGGAGTGGCAGCCAGGAGAGAAACGGTCAGATTAATTAACGTGAAACGACAGCGACACTGTCACTAAGGACGTTGCGTGAGACTTGCGTATTGAGACTTCAGAGCGCATTCAGAAAGTGAGAGTTTGTTACGTTTCTTTCCATCACGTAACGGCACATATAGAAAAATATCAGACAAATAACAAATGCCCCGCCCCTTTGGCGTATCATTGTCGCAATAATGCAACGATTTTGCTTCAAAATCTGAATAATAATAGTCTGATCATTAGAACGATAAGCAATCATGTATTATTATAAGTAGTATAGATTTTTAACTGTCAAAAGTAAAAATTCTTTTAATTTTTTAATTTTAAATCTCTTAAATAATTTAAGTAATAAATTATATTTATCTCTTTATATTTTAATTAAACATTTAGTTTGGATTATAATTGTTAAAAATGAACTACTATTTTTATCCTTAAAAATACTAAAATTATTTATTCTTACTAACAAATTGTATTTGTGATTCTTTATTTATCTCCTCATACTTTAATTAAAATTTTTAAATAATTATTATTTTTATCATAAGTTTGTTTAATTAAATTGAATTATTAATTAGTATATATAAGTAATTTTGTTTAAGAAAATTTAAGAACGCGTTAAAAAATAATATTTGAACAATAAAAATTATGTTTAAAGAATATTAAAAAAATTAGAATAAAGTTAGAGTCATTTCTATCGAATATACTTTAATTTTTATCAAAATACATAAATATAAGTTTATTTTAATTATTATTTTGAAATTTATATTGCTAAATTTATTATATATTAATAGGTATTATTAGTTTTTATTTTATATTATATTTTTATTTGTTTTTGTAATTTTTATTTATTATTTATTAATATTTGGTCCAAAATAATGACAATGGAGCCCACAAAATAGAAATAGGGTGACGAGGGATTGGATATGGAAATATTAATGCCATTCTAATTTCCACCAACTTTAAGATAGAGGCAGGCACGAACATGCTTAGCAGCGGGGCCCACGAAAGTCTCTTCTTCGCTAAAAAAAGAGGGGAATAAACATAAATGATGGAAATTAAGAAAAAGGAAAATGAAAAACGGAAACAACACACAGGTTGTGGGGGTGGCTGGTGGATGTGGTGGGGGTTAGAGAGAGATTATATTTGGAGAAGAAAGCGAAAGAGTTTCTGGGAAAGCGTATTAACAGATTTAAGGAAAACGCGGCTGAAGATGGTCGAAGCGATCCTCTGAGATCTTCCTGTAAAAGGCAGTAATAGAAAAAAAGGGTTAAAAAGATTCTTGCTTTCTTTTTTTTTTAGTTGCTGCCTTTTTTTTTTTTCCGATCTATCCATCAAGCTATCTTCCCCACCACCCCACCATTTCGTTACATTTCTTTCTCTTGAAGAAATATTTCAATCCTTCTCGTTTGGTAGAAAAGAAAATCAATTACAATATTCATATTCTCAACCAAATTACTTGCCTCAACAGCAGCAACCACACGTCCTTTCTCCTTGTTTCTGTGGTAATCCCCCGTGCCCTTTTGCCTTTTCTTTTGGGTTGCTTGCTGCCGAGGGCATTCCTCGATTCTCTTGTATCTATCTTTATGTTTGTGGACCATTTCCATTATAGCCCCTTGCTTATTGTTCTTATTTACATTCTCTCGTTGTTCTCTCTTGCATGGTTTTCCAGCGCGGAGACAATTGAAAGAGAAAGCCTGGCGACCCGTCTTACGCGGTTTTTGTAGTCAAGAGTCTAAGTGAGATACATTAAAAGTAAATATGAGGGACCCTGATATGATCTTCTTCGTCAAAAGTCGAAGCTTTCCGCTTTATTGTAACGTAGCTCTGTAAATTTGTGGTTTATGTAAATTAAAAGCCACAATCTGGGTATTGTAACAGCAGTTGGTTTTGCTGTCGCTGGTGTGATTGTTGTGAGTTGAAGGGGGTTGGTTTTGAGTAGGAAACCCGGTGATATTCCATAGAGGCCTGGCTGGGGGTAGATATTATTGTTGCCACCTCCACTATCCTATTTGGTCCATCAAGCAATGGGGGTTAGATGGCAGCTAATTGGATTTAATGTTTTAATCTTCTTGGTTTTGATTATTGGCCTTAAAGTTCAGCGGTGTTGGTCGCTTAATGATGAGGGTAAATCTTATGTACTCTTTTGTCTGTAATGATGTATCTTGTTAGCCTACGAAAGGTGCTATTCTGATACGTAAATTTAATGCGTGTACGAATGCAGGACTGGTTTTGCTGGCCTTCCGGGCCAGAGTGAATTCTGATCCCTTTGGTGCCTTTTCTGATTGGAATCCCCGTGACAGTAATCCTTGCTCATGGTCTGGTGTTCATTGTGTAGCTGATAAAGTGCAGATACTGTAAGTCCCTATTGTTGTTTAACTTGATAGAGTTTTTACACTCTATGTTGCCATTGAGTGTTCGTTTTAGATATTCAAGCATCATCTTTACTATAGAGCGTTCTGGAATGAAGGAATTTTCGTAGTGTTACAAATGATGATTTTGTTACGTCTTTGATGGAATGATATACTACTATTTGATTGTAGAACTTCTTGGTCTTGGATTTTACATGGGTGGGAACTGATCAATGAAGTTAATTAATCTTCTGTTGTATGCTTTCAGGGATCTCAACAGCCAATCTTTGGAAGGGACATTGGCACCTGAGCTTGGAAAACTTATTCACTTGAGATCTCTGTAAGGATTCATGACTTTGATGTTTCTTAAAATTGATTAAGAATGGGATTTTACTGATTCTTCCGTTCACAATGATGTGCTTACATCTCCTGATTTTGATCTCACACACAAACACATATATTGCTGCTGCTTCAGAAAATTTCCTTTGGGAGGTTATTCAATTGTTTTCTGTAATGATGTAGTGCTTAAGAAAGTTAGAGTTTGTGCATGTGGGGCTAGACATGTAGGCTATATTACTAGATATTGCTGCTAGAATACTACAGCTTCAAATTTTCTTTTAGCAATTATATCATGGATGGTTTTCCATTATCAACATCTTCATCAATTGGAGCCTGCCCTTATCTTCCCTTTGGCATTCCATTATGATTCGCTTAATTTCTTAGGCTAGTTGGTTGTGTAATCTATGGATCTAGTCATTCAGCCTGCATTTTCATCTTGTTCAGGTTTTGTTTGAATTATTGTGCGAATGATAATTCATTTTGTTTTCAACTGGCCTGCTTAGTATCACCTTTTCCTCTTAGATCTGGCTTTCACGGTATTGCAATTCCCATTTTGTATTCCATTTTCAGCAGAAGTCCTATCTTGTATCAAATATAAATTCTGTACGATGCAAGTCTGATATTATTGTCTTTATACTATCTGTTAATCTTGTTTCCTTGAATT
The DNA here is from genome assembly GCA_027563865.1 of Erythroxylum pelleterianum. Classification (NCBI taxonomy): domain Eukaryota; kingdom Viridiplantae; phylum Streptophyta; class Magnoliopsida; order Malpighiales; family Erythroxylaceae; genus Erythroxylum; species Erythroxylum pelleterianum. The sequence continues at coordinate 30,201,827 of JAOQMR010000002.1, forward strand.
GTATCTGAACAATGCTCTGTTTGATGTTAGATTCTGTCATAATTTTGGTTGTATGCCTCATAATTGATTTTGATATTTCTTGAGATGGTGTTCTAGATTTATTAACTTTGAGGATCTTTATACAATAATGTCATCATTGTGCATTCTTTTTACGCTGTTATATATTATACAGATTGCTGCATGCCAATCTAATTTAGCTTTATAATTCCTTTTTTGTTTTCATTAACAGTATTCTCTTCAAGAATCATTTCTCTGGTACCATTCCTAAAGAGATTGGAGAACTCGCGAAACTGGAATTACTGGACTTAAGGGATAATAACCTAAGTGGAACGGTACCAGTAGAAATTGGAAAATTAACATCACTGAATTGCTTGTGAGTTAGCTTTCATTGTTTAAACTGCTGGACATTATGTCCTTTTTTTTTTATATCTCTGTTGAGATAGTCTCTCCTCATAGGTTGCTTTGTGACAATAATATTGAGGGTGGCATTCCTCCCGAGATAAGGAATCTTAGCCAGCTCTCTGAATTGCAATTTGACGAAGACCTTGCATCTTCAGCACCCACTAGAATCAGCTGTGTAAATCGAAAGTTAGGGCATTGGTAAGTGCTTCTTTCAAAATTTTCCCTTTTTACTATGATTCATAAACTAAGGTCAGAATGAGTTAATCAGGAATTATATAAGATATTTGATGTTCTATGTGTGCAGTTGATTCTTTTTAAACTGAGATCCCATTCAAGTCCCTTCTTTAGCACTTTGAATCTGAGTATCAATTACGTCTCATATGATTAAACATAGTAAAGCTCTAATTTCCTTCTAATTTTTCTGGATCTGCGTATTGAATAATGTTAACTTCTTGAAGCTTTCTGACAAAAAAATTTAACAGAAGGTGATTTTAAACAAAACAGAATGTTGAGTTGCGAAAATGGTGATGCTGTGACTGTTATCTTTAAATGAATCTCAATATCATTTCCTGAAAAATGTGTAGGCTGTGCAAATTCAGTCCACAATCATTTGGAAGTCCAACTAGCTTCTTTTCACTTGGTTTTGTCTGCCCATGCTTGAATTATCTTTTTCTAATTTGCTTACTGTGATTGATGATGAAGGCAGTTAAGCTTCTTCTATGTTTTTGATCTTACTGTTTCTATTTGACAGCATGTGGCAGAGTGGTCTGAAACGACTGAACGGAGCTGGTTCTTTTATAATTCCAATTAAAGGAGCTTTAACAGATTATCTCAACTCCTTATGGCTGCAACAGTATGGAGTTAACATTCTTGTCTTTGTTGATGTTACAGATCAATATGTGTTATATTTACATCATAATGGGCTCTATTGCTTTCTTCTTTCTGAAACTGTTCATCCTTTCTTACTAGGTTTAAACTTGGAAAGCATTTTCTAAATGGCTTTGGAGACGGTAGCTGTGATAAGCCATTAAGTGAGTAGAAATGATTTCTCCAATCATGGCTTATAGAACAGAAACAATTATACTTGGAGAGACAATGACCTAATTTTTGCACTGAGCAGGTTCATCTGTGCCATACTTGGTCCAAAATGTAGAAATTGTCAAATTTGCTCGCCGTAGACTATTTGATCAGTCTATTAATCTCGCAGCTGCACCTGCTAGTGGTGGCTTAGCCTCTCAACAGGTCATTGCGCTTCCAACTACCCGAAGTAGTGGGTCCTTCCCAGCTGTACCAAATGCCAAAAAGAAGCCTCTGTCTCCTCCAGCTGATTCTCCACCAAAAGAAACCAACTTCTCAAGTGTGGCTGTCGGGACGGGAACTAAACCACAGTCTGCGTCTTCAGGAAATACATGGATTTATTTCTTAATCATTCCAATTGTCGCTGTCTTGCTCATTGTTTTTGCTGGTCTGTTCTTTGTTTTCCGGAAGCGAGTAGCAACAACCATCGGTCCTTGGAAGACTGGACTGAGTGGACAGTTGCAGAGAAGATTTGTCACAGGTTATTTATCTTGTACTTTGAAAAGGCAATATGAAATCCGTATAATGAACTTCAAATTGATTATGATTAACCACTTGATTTGTCATTTTGTTGTTGTAACACCTTTGGCTTTAGACACCCAGCTTAGGTTTAGTTTTGATTCAATTGTTAAACTATCTTCAATATTTAAATCTTGATGTCCAGGGGTTCCAAAGCTTAATCGACAAGAGCTGGAAACTGCATGTGAGGATTTCAGCAACATTATTGAAACTCTTGATGGTTGCACTGTATACAAGGGAACACTATCCAGTGGAGTTGAGATAGCTGTTGTGTCAACGGCAATTACTTCTTCCAAGGACTGGTCAAGGAATGCAGAGATGGCTTATAGGAAAAAGGTCAGTCCCCTTATGTTGGCTAATTTAAAGATATGACACCCTAAGAATAGATGCTATAATTTCGAGATCTGCATTTCTTTCGTTTTCCTACTTAACAATTTTTATTTTGCTTTAATCAAAACCTTTTGGTTGACTTTCTTACTCTTCCTGTTTTTCTTGGCATATTGCAGATTGATATGCTATCACGAATTAACCATAAGAACTTTGTCAATCTACTTGGATACTGTGAAGAGAATGAACCTTTCTGTAGGATGATAGTGTTTGAATATGCTCCAAATGGAAGCCTCTTTGAGCATCTTCATGGTAATACTCAACCTGGAATATTTATTTCAGGTTTAGTCAAATATTGTAGTGGTAAAGGTTTGAGAGTTTGTCTTTTCAGTTAAAGAAATGGAACATCTTGACTGGAGTGCAAGGACGAGGATCATCATGGGAACTGCTTATTGCCTTCAGTATATGCATCATGATCTGAATCCCCCTGTAGCACATTCAACCTTGAATACGCATAATATCTATTTAACTGATGACTATGCTGCTAAGGTACGTCCTTCTCATCCTCCATGATTCATCTTTTGCTACTCTGTCTGCTAATTTACTTGTTCTTTATGTTTCCTCCCTCAGATTGCTGAGATTTGTTTCTCCGCACCAGCTGCATCAAAACGTAAGATATCATCTGACAGTGAATCAGAACATTCTACTCTGCCACCGCTTGCCGATCCAGAAACAAATGTGTACGGGTTTGGGATTTTGTTATTGGAAATAATTTCTGGAAAGCTTCCATACTCAGAAGAGCAAGGGCCTGTTGAGAAATGGGTAGGTTGTGATAGAACTTCTTTTAATTCTTTTCTCTGCCATTCATCTGAATATGCCTCCTATTTACTGGGATGGCTAGTGTCTGACCCTATAATCATAAACTTTTAGGCTGCTGAATATTTGAATGACAAGCGCAGCATCAGCTACATGATTGACCCAACACTTAAGTCCTTCAAAAACAATGAACTTGACGTGATCTGCGAAGTTATCCAAGAATGTATCCATACAGATCCAAGGAAGAGACCAACAATGAAGGAGATCACTTCCAAATTGAGGGAAGTGATTGCCATCTCTCCCGAGCAAGCAACTCCAAGACTCTCTCCCCTATGGTGGGCTGAACTTGAGATTTTATCTGTGGAGGCAACTTAAAGTCCATTCATGACTCTCTTCTCCTGTGTTGTAAGTCACGTCTCTCTCATTCTCTGTGTATTGATTAGCTTTTGAACTGGTGATCTCCCCACCACACAACACCACCAATGGCCGTCAACTTCTCACCCCTCTTTTTGTCTCTTTGGTCTTAAACTGCCCTATAATTCATTCGATTCAATTCTTTTGTTCAAACTTCTCCCTGCCATTCCATTGCAGCAAGAATGTGTGATATATATTGTTTCTTTTAAGGATTATCATACTCCCAAATGGTCCAAATGTATGGTTTCACTGTTGAAGTTTGTGGTGTACAAATACTAACATATAGCACTAGGATGGTGGTCCTAGTGAACAATATTAATTGTGAGGCTTATTCCTATACTTAGGTTGTCGGTGTTCTTGGAACTAATCCTTCATATCTTATTAGCAGTTGACTAACTGGATTAGGCCCTTGGTAACCAAACTGGTGATCTCTCTTGTAATTTGTTGGTACTATTTCATGGTGTATGAGGAGCTCCATAATCGCATTTGTACATGCCAATGAATGAATACAGAGGATGAATCCAAAATAGCCCATTTTGGTAGCAAAACCTGGAAACTTTAATAATTTCTTTAACCAGTCTGTTCTGGGATATCGATACAATATTCAGACAAAGTTGGCATATAGAAGATGCTTGTCAAATGCCAAGTATCGCCATATAAAGAACTCGTGCAATCCTTAGTCACGTGAAGTCTAATGACCGTACAGCTGTAATGTGAATCCAAGTCCGAAAATGCAGAACGTAATCAAATACGTACGCACTAAGTACTTGCAATCAATCAGCTGCTTGAGTCAGTTGTTCATTTCCTGCCATATCCCACCAAATCTAAGCTTGGATGGATGCCTCTACTCGAATGGGAATGCTGCAAAATTTTAGCCATCTATCATATGAAAAAAAAAACACTAACTGGAGTAAAGCTTATGCTTAATCTTATTATATGTGATTAAAACAAGCACATGTGAAAGATAGACAGGTACAAAAACCAAATATAAATAACATTTGATATGTTTACAGAGGTAATTTATATTTTATTTATTTATTTTATGTATTAGCACAAAGTACAGTTCTACAGTTGATTACTAAGTAAACTGAGTATTAAGTCATTATACTTAATTGGTAAGATGTACGTCATTATGTGATACGTTATATAGTTAATTTGAGAACATAAGGAACTTAATTACAGGAAAAGATATGAAAACTAAGAAGCAAGACAAGCACAGCTAGAAGCCAGGGCTAGTTTGGACTAAAACAAGATCTTTGTGTTTTCACAGACTGTTTCTTCTGTTCAAGATAGTTTGCACCCAAACTTGAATCAAGCCTACAAAAGAAGTACACAAGACAGCCAGTTTAACTTCCTAAGTTGGACCAAAAACCGAAGACAAACCCAAAAGCCTACATAGAGAAACACAAACTAAACTTCTAATAGTTGAACATTACTATAACTTCTTTTTCCCAAGTGCCTGAGCTGTAGCTGAAGCATAATAAAAGCAGCCAAGAAGTCTAAGCTCTGAAGTGGGCTAAGAACATCCAAAACACCCTTCAAAATCCTCAATCTGACACAATCTGCCGCTTTCATAACCTTCTCTAAACCTGCCATTAGTCCAATCAACGCCACCTCCACTAACCCTTCCACGGGGTCGCCGACTGAGTCACCGCCGTTCCTGACTTGGCTCGTTAACCGAGCCAACTCGACCATCTTTCGGTCCGCCAAAGCCACCTGCTGCCTCTCCATTTCTCTCTCCACCTTCTCTTCCTCCGATCGTACTTTCATCTTCAATTGCTCGATCTTTGTCAGCTGTTCCTGAGTTAACTCTGTTAGACTCGGCCCCGGAAACCCAGTCGTTCTCATCGACTCCATGAGCTTGAACATCATCGAAGGTTTCCACCCTGTTATCCACAAATACGCCTTCTCTAAAGGGCTAATCCAAGTTGGACAGAAGAAGGCGAGGACGTCGTCGTGTGCTGACGCCCATTTAAGGGTGTAATATTCCTTGTAATGCTGTGTCACCTTTGACACCAGATGATGTACTTCTTGCTCACTAATAACTTGCTGGCTTGACACCCTAAGTAGTTGCTGCAGATACTCATCAAGTTGATACACCCACTTCTCAAAAATCTCAGAGAACCTCTCTTCAACTTTCTTATTCATTTCTTTTTCACAAAAGAAAGTTGAATTGATTACACTTTACACATCTAAAGAGGGTAGGCTTATATATGCATACGTGATACGTGCCATGCCAGTGATGCCATGCCACAAGTGATATTCTTTAAAAAAGACACAGAGAGAGATTTTAGGTGGGACGAATGATGTGTAGACTTTTGCATGGTTTACGCCCAGCAATGTCGATGAGGTTTTAAGGATGCTGAGGGGCAAGGGTCATGCTGTGCAGTAATGGAGGTTAATTTGGGTTTTCCGGAAAATTGTATGGTGTTTCATAGTAATTGTCACTTTCAAGGGAGACAGAGAGAGAAGGATAAACTTGACTTTTGACTGAGTTGAAGCGTCATCCGCCATGCACCCCACCACCTGGAGTTTGAGGTTTCTAATGTTGGCAAACGTGTCAGTTAAGGACTCAATCTGGGGTTCAACGTGGAGCCCAAATAGATGGGCTTCACTGTTGCTCCTCCATCTCTTCTTCTTCTATTTTATTCACTTTTTGCTAGGACTACTCCGAGTCAGCACCCACCCCACTTTATCTTAATGACTACCCAGGAAAACATAGAACGCAGTTAATGGCTATTGCGTCTGCCGATTGTGAGTCTTACGTTGCTGTCTCCGGTAGTTGGAGATGAAACGGAATAAAAATTTGGAGACGGAACGGAACAGAAATTGGAGACAGTGAAGTGTTTGGTTATGGTGGACAGAACAGAGAAAACTGTTTCCGTCTCAGGTACAGAATGTGTTTGGCTACAGGGGACAGAACAAAAAAATAGTGCAATAACATTAATAAATAAGTTCAAAATGTATAATAATAACAATAATTATTATTATAATTATAATAATAAATACAAATGATGCTAAATAGTAATAAAAATACATCTATATTATACTACTATTAATAATAATAAATTCCAAATAAATAATAATAATAATAATTATTATTATTATTATTATAATAAATAAAAAATGATGCATCATAATAATAATAATACATCTACATTATACTACTACTAATAATAATGAATTCCAAAAATATGTTAATACTAATTATTA
>JAOQMR010000002.1:30208694-30219954 GCA_027563865.1 Erythroxylum pelleterianum
TTAAATTATTTTGTGTGTATTAATTCCGTGATTTTATTGTAGAACTCTACGAAAAGCTTTAAAGATCTATTCAACCCTCCTTCTAGATCGTTAACAACAACCTCAATAACTCTTGCCAAAATTTGCTCATAAACATCGGACCCCTGTCGCTAATGATCGACTTAGGCATCCCATGTAATTTAAAAACGTTAGTAAGAAACAGCTCCGCAATTTCCCTAGCTGTATAGGGATGTTTTACTGACATGAAATGAGAATACTTCGTGAAATGATTAACCACAACAAAAATTACTAACTTCCCCTTTGATACTGGTAATCCCTCGATGAAATCAAGGCTGATCTCTTGCCAAATCCCTTCTGGAATGGTGATCGGTTGTAGAAGTCCCGGGTATGCTGAATTATCATGCTTGTTCCGTTGACAATTCATGCAACTTTGGATGTATCTCCGCATGTCTCTCGCCACCCCTTTCCAGAAAAACATGTTTTATATCTTCTTTGTCGTAGCCACCACCCCTGCATGTCCTCCAACTACCTCATTATGGCTAATGCCAATTATCTGCTGCCTTAATGCCTTATTGTTACCTACCACTAGCTAACCTTCCATCTCAGTAATTCGTTTTTCCACTCGTATGTACTAGAATTCAATGTGTTATTGCTCAATCCCTTAATTATCTCTTGTATCGTGTGGTCTTCTTCCCAACTTTTCCTTATTTCCCCCAATAATTCAACATGCACTTGCGTCACTGACAACATCATTAGTTTTACACTCGTAATTCTGGAAAGAACATTAGCAGCATTGTTCTCCTTCCCACTCCGGTACTGCACTTCAAAATCATATCCCAACAACTTTGGAAGCCACAACTGCTGGAAGGATGTTGTCAATCTCTACTCCAGTAGGTATTTTAGGCTCTTATGATCGGTTTTAACCACAAAGGGCTTGCAACTCAAATAGTGGTGCCAATACTTGATCGCCTTGATGATTGCCAAAAATTCTTTCTCGTATGTCGACAACTCATAATGCCATCTCACTAGTGATTTATTGAGAAAGGTTACAGGGTGGCCATCCTGTTGCAGCACCGCCCCTATACCTTGTCCGTTGGCATCAGCTTCAATGACAAACGTTTTTGAGAAATCAGGCAATGTTAGTACTAGTGTAGACATGATCGTTGTTTTCAATTTCTCAAAGGCATTTTGTTCTTCCTCTCGGCCTTCCCAATTGTTCATACAGTCTTTCTTCAACAGTTTGGTTAATGGTCTCGGTAACACTCCATACCCTTTGATAAACCTTCGATAGTACCCGGTGATCCCTAAGAACCCTCTAAGCACCTTAATTCCTTTAGGTCTCGGCCATTCCTCAATCGTTTCTACCTTCCTCTGATCCGTAGCGACTCCCATCTTCGAAATAGTATATCTCAAATACTCCACTTACCTTGCTCTGAACACGCACTTACTTCCCTTAAAAAATAGTCGATTTCTTCTTAGCGTTTCCATAGCAGTGGAAATATGTTGAACATGCGACTGTAACGATGAGCTATATATCAAAATATTGTCAAAAAAAATCAGAATAAAGTGACACAAGTATGGCTTAAACAAGTCATTCATCAGCCTTTGAAACATCGAAGATGCATTCGTCAGGCCAAGTGGCATTACGAGAAACTCATAATGGCCTTCATGAGTTCTGAACACCGTCTTCGCTATATCCTCCATTTGCATCCTGATCTGATGATACCCAGATCATAATTCTAGCTTGGTGAGCCACCCCGCCCTATGCAGCTCATCGACAAGTTCCTCTATCAATGGTATCGGAAACTTATCCTTTACCATATATTTGTTTAGTTCTCTACAGTCGACACACATTCTCCAGGAGTCATCCTTTTTCTTCACTAAGACCACCAGAGATGCGAACGGACCATAGCTTTGTCTGATAAAACCTTGTTTTATAAGATCCCGTACTGCCTGTTCTATTATGTCCTTCTGAACTCCCGAATATCTGTATGGTCGGACATTAATGGCGTCCACTCCATCCTTCAACACTATCTAGTGATTGTGCTAGCGGTTTGGAGGAAGCTCCGTCGGTTCTTAGAAGACATTCACATATTCCGACAAAATAACGTTGATCTCGTCGAAAGCACACCATTGATCTGTCATCATCCTCATCTATTGTATTTTAAATTCTATGGGTGTCGGTAGTTGCATCATAAATAGTTGACTTTCTGCTGCGCGGTGTACATGCTTCTAAAATTCCTTACTAGAAATTATTTTTTTATCTTCCCTCTGGATTACCACTCAACGTTACCATGCGCCCTTCCCATCTGAACGTCATCGTTCGGTTCTTGAAATTACATAAAACATCGTCTAGTCCACTCAACCACTGCATCCCAAGTACGATGTCACACTCGCCTAATGCTAACACCATTGCATCCATAGAGAATTGTACTCCCTGCACGATCCACTTAAACCCTTTGCAATATTGGTGGCACTTCAGTTGTAATCCACCCCTCATAGTAATTAAAATGGGCTCCATCTCCTGGAGTTGACATTCCCCCTTCCTTATAATGGAGGTGTCTATGAAGTTGTGAGTGCTGCCGTTGTTAATCAGTATGTATATCGTTCTCCTTTGATGTACTCTAACCACCCTCATTTTTTAAAACTCAACTCAGTATTCCCAGATAGTCCCAGCATGGCTTGCATGGAGACCATTGGTTGGGCTTCATCTATAGGGCTCCCTTCTAAATCATCCTCTTCCACTTCAGGGAAAGTTCGTCCACTGTCATCATCATCCCCTGAGATTTCATAAAACTGCAGTTGACGTTTTTTATATTGATGACCCACGCTGTATTTTTCATCGCACAAGAAACAGAGGCCCTTTGCCCTCTTTCATCGAAGTCCCGACTACTGAAATGTCTTTGAGGTTTTGCGGTTCATACTAACGATGACAGCCATAACGACGACGTAGGAGTCGGCAGTATACCATCAGACGATGACCTACGTATGACATTTGTTGATTGTTGAACACGTGACGTCTGATTGAAATTGCCATTATCGTTTGTCCCCTTCATTAGTGATCCCTGTTTAAAAATCGGGTTCCCCGTGGAGTTTAGAATTGCCTTCTGTTTCCTCACTAGCATATAAGCTTGATGCAGCGAGTGAGGCTCATGCAACTTCACCGTCACTCCAATCTCTGGTTTCAACCCTTTAACAAAAAATCCCACCAAATACTCTTTAGACAATGTCAACCTATTGGAATGATGATCAAATTGTGTGCAGTAATCTAACACAGTTCCCTGTTATTTCAGATCTTTAAAATCTCCTACTGGATTGTCAAATATTTTCGTGTCGAACCTTTGCTTCAGAGCCTTTGTGAACTCCTCCCATGCGACTACTTCTGTTAGGTTTCCTTATGTATAAATGATACCACTCCTGCACTCGCTCATCCATATGCAGGACAGCCACACACTTTTGTATTTTTCAGAGTTTGGTCTAACATGAAGAACTGCTCACATATATATAACCATAGCTTGGCGTTTTCTTTGACAAATGGTGGAAACTCGATCTGACTCATTTTAGTGGTACCGCGGTTCCCTCTTGCTCTTGTGCAACTGAACTATTCTGTGGTGTGGTTTCAGATGTACCAGCCTCACCATAGACGAAGCTAGCACCACTGGGCCCCCTAAAATTTATAAAAATTAAATATTTTAATTTTTAATATATATATATATATATATACAAGGATAGACTTATTTGAAGCTTAGTGGTACACTGGGCCCCTCAAGATTTAAAAACTTAAATATTTGTGCCCTCCTATTTTAAATTCCTGGCTCCATCACTGAGCCTCACCTCCTGGTTTCTAAAAACTCTGAAGGAGTAAAGCTCTTAGCTCTGACATCTCTTTTTCTACCTTCTCCGTCCTATTTTGCATTTCCGAAAACATTTTCTCCATTACGCTCTTCAGACTTTCTTCCATCCTTCTCAACTCAGCACCTCTAGTGTTTTCTGTCATTGTCGTTATTCACAAGATTGACTTCTTTAATACCAGTTTGTTATAAAAATAAAACAAAATTCACAGAGTACGTATATTCGGTTAGGGATTGTCAGAAAAGTGAAGAAGAGAAGAACATCAAGGGGAGAGAGAAGACATAGATTTCACTGATAGAGAGGAATCACAAATCGTACACAATCATTTCATGCCATTGAAGCCACATGCATTCAACTTAAATACGGCTATTACACTACTCTACCCTCACGAATATTTTATTACTCTGGTCTCTCTTTTTATTTAAACGCAACACATTGCTTCTTCGTCACCATACTAACGTTCGTCATTTGATTATTTCACGTATCATCTTCTCCGGCTTTCTCTGCAACATAAGTTCTCCTCTCTGCCACTCAGTTGTCTCCTCAATAAGGACCTCCATCTCTCTTCTCTGCCCTGTCTCCTCACCATAGGTCTCCACTCTCTGCTTTACCATCGCCTCCTCTTCGTCGGTGCCGATCCTCCTTTATATCATCACTTCACTGTCCTCTACTGAGTCTACTCTTCACAAGCTCTTCGTTGTGAGTAGATATCTCTACTCTTCACCATCTTGTCTTCTCAGGCTATTCGGCGTCGCCAATGATTAACAGATTCAACGCTTTTTAGTCTTCACCCTAAGTCTTAAGCTTTATCTTGAATTGTGTCTTGAACTTGAAGCTTATACTAAATGTATGTTTCCAATTACGTGCATTACATGTGACTCAAAGTAAACTGGTACATTAGTAAACATCAATTTATAATACAGTAATTCTAGAAAAGTTTGCTTTTGTCTCTACTTTTCAAGGAAAACTGACACTAGGATGTGTACATGTATCATTTTTGGAAATTAGATATTGAAATATATAGGCTGGAATTTGCATGGAGGAATTTGTTATTAGGTTATGCCTATCCAATTTGTTTTATATCTTGAATGTGAATATCTTTAGCATTCGTCTCAACCATATGAATTGACTTTTATTTGTTAATTATTATTTAATTTTAGTATTCTTAAGTATTAGTTTTTCTATATAACAAATAAATAAAGGGAAGTTTAAGTATTCATAATAGTTTAGTCTTTTTGGGAAGAATTGATGATTCAATTTGGTATCGTATTTGATTGGGTCTTGGTACGAAGAGCTATATTATTTGTTTATATTGTAACAAACATTTAAAATACAGTAGAATTATTAGACTAAAGAAACATTTAACTAGAATCAAAAGTGATATAGAGTATTATAAGAAAGTTAGCCATAATATAAAATGTTAAAAAAAAACTTTGCTTGAAGAGTATTGAAATGAGAAAGAATGAAAGCAAAGACTAAAATACAAAATTGATAGTTAAAGTTCTTTTTGCACTGATTAGGATGTTGTCGACAATGTTGAATGTGATATTATTATCCAATAAGGAAAAAAAGAAGAAAATATGTATCTAATTGTTTTCCTCCACAAACAACTTTTGGAGCTTAATTTTCAATTCCTAGTACCTTACAATCTAAAGAAACAACTCATTATGTAGATATGACAATGACTAAATCGTAGTATGATGCACATTTATCATTTATTGCTACTTAGTCTTATTATTACTAGCTTATAGTGGATGTTATTACCTCTTATGATTTTATAATATAAAGTTACTTCAATTGATGACTATAAGGTAATCTTCTAAGCATCTTTGTTTGTAAAATAAAAACTTTTCAATTAAAAAATGACTTGTAAATTATAGGTATTCAATCTTGTATAATGCTTAGAAAGATAAAAGAGATGAGTCTATTATCAATTTTTTTAGTTTATTCTATTGAAGGGATGATGATTTTGAAGTTCATTGATGCATCTGACTTTGTGATTGAGTTATTTTAATCGCAAGCACTCGGTACTACGTGTTGATTCGTAAAGACTAGAATTATCATTACTTACCTAGGGATGGAAAATGTGGCCTTGCCCGACTAAACCTAACTTCGGTCGAACCAGGCCACGGGCCAAGGACCACAAGTCGGGGTTGGGGTTGAGACTGTCCTAGCCTGGGCCGACTTGTGGTCTGACAGGAAGGTACAAAACAACCATCTTTTTTTTACAAACATAAAGTTGGGATGGGCTATGGCCCGTGGGTCAGGCCAGGGGGCCAGAAGAGGCTAGGGCCTAGCTTGGCCCATTGCCATCCTTATATTTACTGTCTTTCTATTATCTATTATGGAAAATTATAGTGATTATGATTAATCAAATTCAAAATTATTTTAAAAATAAATTAACATAATTAACTAACTAGAGTAAAGATTAAACTAAGAAACAATCAAATAAAATAGTGGTACTTAGAATTTGAATCCCTTTATGACTTCTCATGAAATTATGATTTTACTATTCAATTTAATATATAATTTATTGGACCATGGAAATTTCTCAATATGCTAATATCTTTCAAAGGACTATTAAGGTCTAATTCTAGTTGATTAATTGAGATCTTTCTAGTTGAAACCCCTAGAATTACATGAATTGATTTATGAATTTTACTACTAGGTTTAACCATAATCTAGAAGATTTATATCGGACTATCTATAGATTTGCATGCAACTCCTTTAAGTTATTCTAGATGTATTCATACAAAGGATTTCTCAATCCCGATTGTATGAAATCATACATAAATCAACATGCTTGCAATATTAATTCAATTAAAATTAAGAATACATAATTAGATCTCAATTAAACTAAAGAATGTATTAAATTAAAATAAAATTATTATAAGGTCTATCCCGACATTCATGTAATCTGAGTACTGACAAAGGTTTAGTACTTAACTATAAAAGACATAACATCAAAACTAAAGGGAAACCATAAAATCAAAAGAAACATAATGAAATCCCTTTTAATTTTTAAGAAATCCACTTTAGATCGATGAAAATCACTCCAAATATGTTTCCTTGCTTATTCTTCATTCTGTCTTTAGGTTGTAAATTTGTGTTTCCCTAGCCTCTTCCTCATTTTCCTGTTAATTTTGCCTTTTATTAACTATGTTGATTGTTGATTTAATTAAAAATTATAAAAACCCTTAAATCTAGAATGAACATAAGCTCAAAATGTGAATTTATGCATCAACACGAGTATGTTGGTCTCCAAGAAGAGCATCAACAAAGTTTATTGTCTCCAAAATGGGGGAGTTGATTACTGTAACTCTCTGAAATTTTAAAACCACTTATATTTTACAAGAAATATGAGTATGTTGATGTACACGGGCATCAACAAGGGCATTTTAGTGCCCATTTTGATTTTCATCATTTTCATAACTTAATCAAAATAGCTTCAAATCATCCCAAACTTGTTCCAATTTGTTCCTTTTACTTCAAATAAGTGAACTACAACCTGAATTATCATATGAATGAATTAAGTACCAAAAACAATAAAAACACTCAAATAAACAAACGAAATGCATTAAACATAAACCTTAAAATATGAATAACTAAGCACTTATCACTTTGTAATAAATGACGATTCTCTGTTTGAGATATTTAACGAAGTTGGGTCTGAAAAATTATACAGTTTACAATTAACAATTATGCTAAAGGTTGCAAAATATGTATAATTCTTTCTATTGGACTCCTTGTACTTCATGTTGTATTGAACTAATGTTAGAAAATATAAGAGATACTATATACTTTCTTTTCATTGATGTGACTATGCAGAATGGGAGAAAAATTACTAAGTTCATTTATAATTAAGTATGAATTCTAAACATGATAAAAAAGGATTTTACTAATGGTAGGAACTCTTTTTGTCCGATTATTATAATATTTGTAACTAATTTCTTATTACTTTAGTATTTTATTCTAATAAAAAAGTCGAGACAAATTTTAACAAGTGATAAGTGGTTGAATCTCAGCATGTCAAGTCTAATATTGGAATAAGGGTTTTAAAAATTATTCTTGAAGATTATGAATTTTAGTCTCAATATCAATTTGTTATTCAAGTTTAAGAGCCTTTAGTGAGAGTACTTCATTTGGTCATTAGTGATGGAAGGCAATAATTGATTACTTTTATGATGCCATGGAGAGGGCAAAGGAGGTGATCAAAGCCAATTTAAAAAATAAACCTTTTTTGTTTACACCTTAACTTGTATTCCTTAATGAAAGATAAGGAAAGACAAGTTTACTCTTTGTTAAGCTGTTGAGGTATTTCTAAATCATAGTGTCTATTTTAGATAATATTTTACAAAGAAAGCTAAAGTTAATAGGAAAATTCTATGAACTATCATAATAATTGTTTCATATGAGATGATACAAGATATTCTTAGCTCACAAATAATGGTATATAAGGGTGCATGTGTTGATTTTGGGATGTCCATTGTAATTCATTAAGGAGACAAAATTAATTTAGGTATATATTTCTTCATGTTTATTACTTATTTAAAATTAATAAAATTAATCATCACTTTGTTTCATTTATAAGGTTACTTTTGTTGTCTTATAGATGCTTAGTGAGACCAATTCAAAAGTGGTGTTCCAAAATTGCAATGGTGTGCAATTTAAATTCCAAGTCAATTTGAGTGCAACTAAGTGCGAAAGGAATCAAGGCACATTTGAATTCATCTATTCTAGAAAAGCAAATAGATTGAAACACAAAATATTAAATGATTTGTTCTTTATTTATAACTTAAAGCTTCAAGAAAGATATGTTATTATCAGTATTAAGTTGAATATAATTTCTTGTAATTTTTAAAAAACTTAATTTTATTTGTTTACTAAGACTTAATAGAGAGTAGTTTTAGAGATTCAATTTACCTTAACCATGTTGATCTTTTAGCATATTGGATTTCTGAGGAACCAAGTTCTATAAATAAAGTTTAATAGATAATAATAACCTAAAAAATAATCTTGGATAAAAAAGTATTGACATATCATTTGGTGCAATAAGTTTGAATAATAGTAATAATGAGTCTGCTCTTAACGATGATAACTTCGTACTAAATGAAAATTGAGGCCAGCACTATCTGAACAGATATGTCATTGAATGAAGTTATAAGTTTGCAGTTTACCTGTCTGAGAAAAACGAGTTATACAAGACAAGAGTTTAGTAATAAACTCTAAAAGAATGCAAATAAACTAATAACTAAAATAGTTCCTTAGTAACGATATCAAAATTTTGATCAGGTTGTTAAAACATATAAAATTGATTCTGATTTACTAAATTTTGTAGTAGTTTTAGAACCAAGTCAAATCCCAAGAGAATTGAAAACTAGTTGCTTCAATTGATAAAATAAATTAATTTTCATTATTCAAGTAGTTAGTCTAAAACATATTATGATAGTCACAATTAGTTTTAATTTTTCCAACATTAATTAGTTCAAACTCAACATTCAAACCAAAGATTACCATCAATTAATTGAGTATGATATCTTTCCATATCAATTAAATGATAACAATAAGCTGAATAAGAAAGTCTAAACCCTAAATTAGATAATTGAGATAACTACAACTATTCAATTTATTTTTCTTATCTCTCATAAGTTAAATATGTAAATTTATAAATAACATATTTGGTACTTGTACTAATCATTCATGATAATTATGGTTTACTGAATTCATGAATAGCTACAAAATAATTAACATCAAATTAATTTGTCAAATTAATCAGTATTGATTACCCATGAATTAAAAGAACATAAAATAAGAAATACTTGAATTAAAATAAAATTTAGGTTTAGAACAAAACCTCACAAGGTTACAACCAAAGTTTTGAATCTTTTTGAATCAAAAAATTTGGAATTAGCTACTCGTTGTTCTAATTCAACTACAAAAATAGAAGAAAAGTTAAAAGATGAAGAGAAAACACAAAGAAAACAAAGAAAGAATTATGGAGAAGGTTTTTGTAATGTTTTCCTCACCTTTTCCTATCCAAAAACTAGCTTCTTTCTATCTTGCAGATATTCTCTTCTAAATAAATTCAAGTCTCTGCATAACAGGGATAAGAATAAATATTCTAATTGAAATGAAACTCTTGGGGTGAATCTAGCATTTGGCATTATCTCACCTTATCTATTGCAACAATTAGCTACAGCATACTGTAGCAAAACACAATCAGTTAACTTTTTTCAAAATTTATGATTTTGATATTAATTCTCTAATTTGATCAAATCTTCACTTGTTATCTACTAAATAATAAATATTAATTTTGCCATTAAAACACCAAAATTAATCCAAAACAAAAGAGATAAGTCTAATTAACATAATCAAATCACATATCTTATTAGACGCTAATCTTGTGTTTTCTCAAACATTGGATTTTTTTCAAGGTTTCATAGAGATAAATAACCATTATTCATAAGGAATATCACTCTAATTTACGTTGTGAAATAAAACATTATTAGGAAGTACAAATTATATGAGATCAATTCTTCTCTTTTGCCGTTGAATGCCAATTAATTATAAACTACTGATGCCACAATTGCTTGACTAGTTGTAACATGAACAACCACACCATTGGATGTCGAGTTCAAGTTTCCACTTGGACCTTCCCAAAGACAAGAAAGAATCAAAGAAGGGACCAAGGCTCATACCATACATGTTTTTTTTCACATAAAGGTGTCAAATTGATCTTATACAAATAAAGTGGTTTTCTATGCTCTTAGTTTATCCTCCACGTAATTGCTTTCTACTTCAAATGCCCCATCAATTAATCATTTAATTTCCTTGAAAGGATGAAGATGGGATGGGAGGTAATATTTCAATTTTCCAATTCCTTGTACATTGTCATTTTTTTATAAAAGGAATACAGGAAACAAGTTACAATATGGGTCTAGGGGGAGGAGCCCCAAGAGATCCTCTACAAGGAGAAAATGACATCTAGGGGGTGGGGCGTCAAGAAAGGTAACCCCAAATTCTAAGTGAGTGGCGTGATTAGCGAGCCAATCCGCGCATCTGTTACTTTCTCGATAAATGTGGCGATGCGCAACAGTCCAGTTCCGAGTGAGCAATTCATGAATGCCTTGGACAATGGGATTAAGTGACTTGGCTCTATCAGCCGCGGAGGAAATTAATTGAAGAGCCGTTGTGGAAACCACTTCTAACTCAATCCGGCGATAGCCCAGTTTTCAAGCGATTGTGAGGCCAGTTGATAAGTTGCATTTTTGTCATGTTAATTCTTTGTGTTTTATGTTCTTTTGATAGGCTTTTGTGATGCTTTGCTTGTGTTTTTTTTTGGTAATTTATATCTTTGTATGTTCTAGGTGACGAAATACAAAATGACGAAATTTGGAACGAAATTGGC
>JAOQMR010000002.1:30220054-30231652 GCA_027563865.1 Erythroxylum pelleterianum
TTGCTGCTGATGGGGGCGGGAGCCAGTAATCGACGGATGTCGTCCGTTTGCTGCCTGACGTATCTGACCTGCATAAGACAAAATACAACAAGTGGGTGAGGAGGGCCAAGTAAAAGTCTCGTCAAATAAGGACTGGTGTCTCCAAGTCCAAAGCATCCAACAAGTAGTGCCAAACAGCATCGCCCAATCGTGTCCGTGGACGCGTCGGTGGTGTTGGAGGTTTTTCTGGACCCACTCTTGAGTCGGCAGAGTGAAGAAGTCACGAGGCAAAAGATGGGAGGGAAAGGTTGTCCACAGTTGACTGGCTTTGCTGCAATCCCGTAGGACGTGGAGCGAGGATTCGTCAAGGCGACAATGATGACATGAGCCATCCAGGGCGAGGTGCCGGCGGACGAGTTGTTGTTTGGAGGGAAGGCGATCATTGATAATTGAAGAATCTATTTTTTGATTACGTAATAATATATAAATTATATATTTCAAATAATTGTTAGAGGAGTCAATGAAGCAAATCTAAATAACAAATTTGATTTAATTGATCATTTAAAAGTGCAAATTGAAATACTTAAAAATCTTTAGAAACACTTTGCATTTCAATTGTAGGACTTAATAGTCAAAATTCTTAGTGAACCTTCTCCGATTAATTGAATCACCATCTAAAAGATGACTTTGTCATTAATTAATTGGGTATAAGAAATAAGTTAATCAACCTAGCTATCAACAAATTGATATTTATATTATCTACCATGGCAGAAAGAGTCAACCAAGTCAAGAAGAAATACCCATGAAGCAAATTTATCTAAATTGTCAGCGATTTGGATCGTATGTCTTATCATATGAAAATGGTTTGATAATCCTGTTTTTTAGTTTTTCAAGTTCCTGAAATTACTAAAAGCCAAGACTGAAAAGAATTAAAGCTAGGTGGCTATACTATGTCTTCCAGAAATCTACGTATAATATAGATTATGGAGGTTCTATTGTACATTCCTGTCATCATCTGCTACATTTAGAAATTATTCTGGTTTTCTGTTACTGAGGTCGGATTTTTCCTACAAAATCTCTTTGCATAAGTAGCAGGTAACTCCTTTGTTTACGGTTTTCAACGTTCAAGGCATTGTCTCTCTCCACGAGTCTTTTCTAAATCTATCATCAATTCTTCATTACCCTCCGCAATGAGCGATCAAAGGCTTTAGAACTAATCTCCACATTTCTCTTACTCTTGTCTTAGATCCTCTGACCGGCTGGTAATGGATGCTATCATTGCTCAATAATTTTTCTTTTCTCATTGAGATTGAAAATTCTTATATCCATTACTCAAGAAACAAAAATGGAGAAGAAAAGTTCAATCTTGATGCAAAAATATGAGTTGGGAAGATTGCTGGGACAGGGAACTTTTGCCAAGGTTTACTATGCGCGAAACCTGCAAGCCGACCATGCACGAAACCTGCAAGCCGGCCAAAGCGTTGCCATCAAAATCATTGATAAAGAGAAGGTCTCCAAGAGTGGTTTGATAGACCAAATCAAGAGAGAAATCTCTGTTATGCGTATGGTCAGACACCCCAACATCGTCCAACTCTACGAGGTCATGGCAAGCAAGAGCAAGATTTATTTTGCTATGGAGTACGTCAAAGGTGGTGAGCTTTTCAACAGGGTAGCCAAAGGAAGGCTAAAGGAGGAAGTTGCTCGCAAGTACTTTCAACAACTTATTAGCGCTGTTGATTTTTGCCACAGCAGAGGTGTGTACCATAGAGACCTCAAGCCGGAAAATCTCCTCCTCGACGAAAATGGCAATTTGAAGATTTCAGATTTTGGTTTGAGTGCATTGTCAGAGTCGAGGCGGCAAGATGGTCTCCTCCACACAACTTGTGGAACTCCGGCGTATGTTGCCCCGGAAGTTATAAGCAAGAAGGGTTATGATGGTGCTAAGACTGATATATGGTCTTGTGGGGTTGTTCTTTTCGTGCTTTTGGCTGGTTCTCTTCCTTTTCACGAACCTAACATCATCGAGCTCTATAAAAAGATTACTAGAGGAGAATTCAGGTGTCCCAATTGGTTTCATCCAGAGGTACGCAAGCTTCTGTCAAGAATTCTCGATCCAAGCCCGTGCACGAGAATAACCATCGCGAGAATAGTGGACAATTGTTGGTTTAAGAAAGGATTTAAGAAGATTGATATTCCATCTTCACCTCAAGGTCAAGCCAGAAGCAAGATGATTAAAGATGTTCGGGCAGCTTTTGAGCCGTCATCGTCATCGTCATCATTAGATAGCGAAAGTAGTTCCGAGAACAAGGCTATTGTGGATTCAACAATGCCTGAACAGCCCGTGAAACCAGCCTGTTACAATGCCTTTGACATCATATCTCTCTCGAAAGGATTTGACTTGTCAGGTTTGTTTGAGAAAGATAAGGATCAGAAGCTCGAGGCAAGATTCACCACCACCAAACCAGCATCCACTATTGTATCCAAATTTGAAGAAATAGCCATTTCAGAGAGTTTCAACTTGAGGAAGGAAGATGGAACAGTGAAATTAGAAGGCAGCAAAGAAGGAAGAAAAGGGCAACTTGCAATTGATGCTGACATCTTCGAAGTGACGCCATCTTTTTACGTTGTTGAGTTGAAGAAAACATCTGGAGATACATTGGAGTATAAGCAATTCTGTAACCAGGAGTTGAAACCTTCTCTCAAGGATATAGTGTGGAAATGGCAGGGAAATGAACAGCAGCAAACGTAGACACAACTTGTTTTCTTGGATGGAAAATGATTTCTCCAATTTAAGTCAACGAGACTTCTTCAAGCTGCTTCAAGTTTCCATTGTTATTATTATGTAGTTTTCTTTCCATATGCAAGCAGAAACGGGAATAACAGAGGATAAATCTTAGGTTGATCTGCTACATGTAAACGTCAACAGATATGGAAAAAGTGTAATAAAATATTAAGATTGAGTAGAATTTTAACAATGGATTAAGATGTATTCTTTATCTGCTTATAGTTAAGCCAAACTCCTAACATTTTCAGCTTTTACTTAATTCCATTATTTTTTCCTACAAATTGGATTATTTAATTTGTGGGATAAGATATGTCGGGGAAGGCTAAATCGGTTGGGTAACCAGAAAGAATGTAGGATAGACTACATCATTCAACGATCAAGCTTTTAGGAGAGGAAGAACAGTATTCTTGATGAAAGGGAGTAGCGAGGTATCATAAGACATGAATCCATTACCGAGTGACCTTGTTTATTTTTCTTCTACCTTATTTATAGCTAATTTTCCTTCTAGTGTGAAGTGTACTTTATCTAATCGTATAGAACACCTGGTAGAAATAACCCATCTTCTTGAAGAAAACCATATTTCTAATACTTCTTTACCTTTGCTTAATCCCTACAGTATATATTCTCGTGATTGTTCTTAGAAAAAAAGTATATGCACTGTCCTCTCCGCACACCGTCCTAAAGTAAAAGAAATCATCCAGAGTTCTCGTTTAGAACAGTGTGGTTTGCAAGCAACTCCAACATAACAGTATGTGAAGCTTGAGATCCTAAAGGAGCTCATCTCTCTTTGGAAAGAGCATAACCATACACATCTATACGTTGGAGCTATACATCTTGTTATCACTCTCTGTGGAAGAAAGGGAATACTTACTACAGCCAAGATATCTCTTCTAGACACTGTCTACACAACGTACCAAAACACACTAATTGGTACCCTGTTGATAACTCTCAACAATGGAAGCGTCATCCTCACCATTGCCCCTGATTTCAACATTAGGCTAGATGATCTCACTTTGTCTAAATGACTCCAAGTTCAGATCCATATCATTGGAGTAGAGCAAGATTCTACAACCATCATGGGTCCTCTACACACCAAATGATCTATCGTTTGCAAATTCATGCCATAGATCTCAACTTCCCAAACTCTACTTTTGATACCTTATAAATGGTAGCAGACGGAGCTTATGATCAAACTACCATCATCCAGATCCTAAAGCAGTTACCACCAGTGGAGCTTGAAAAGTTGATGTCAACTGAATAGATCACTAACTACTAAAAAGTGTTTCGTGCCCCTCATTGGTACTCTGTTCACACCACTACTCCTATTCTGAAGACCTTACGAGATGGAACTGTGAAATACATCTACACGGCTTAATGAAGATCAATCTGGCCTCTGACTGGGCTTGTGTATCTCGACCAACATATCTAGAACTTCACTCCGATCTTGGCTTGTTTTCCCTAATCTCCTATGGATGATTTGTTTCCTAAGCACATGATCTGGGATTCCCTAAGCCCTCTAACTAGGGGTTGCCTCGTTAGAATGAGTGCAGGTTGGACAACATGGAAGCAGAAATCAAGCAACATATAATATCAAAACAAAACTTTATTCATAAATTGCTAGTATAGAAGCTATCAAGAACACTTTAATGTGGCTATAACTTTAGACAAGTTTACCACGGTACTTAGTATAGAGGTCTTTGTGAAACTTATTTATGTTAGGTCTTTGGTTCAACCCACTTCATACTAGGCTCTGCTTAAATTGCTTTATTTTTAGGGGCAAGTTGCAAATTTTGACATTACACATTACCTAATTCAGTACATAACCTTAAACAATAAAGAGTCACCTTAGTTTAGGGTGGTTATCATTTAATCTCACCAGGATTTTTTGTTTTTATAAAAATTCAAATTAGTTGTTTTCTACAACTAATAAAATATTTGAATGAATTTTAAAATTTTTATAAACTAAAATTTTAGAGAAACTTTTGGTCTTTTGTTATTCTTCCCATTTTTTTCTTCAAATCATGTACTTGTTTTGAACTACTAATTTCTTTTAATTATAAAATGTTGTTTCTATATCCATTATTAGATAATTCTTTAGAGTTTTCTTTAAAATTAGATATCATTAAAACTTTTTATTTTGTCAATAATTTTTGGTCTAAATGTAAGTTTGAAAATCTTTTTAAATCTTACAATATTTTATTTTTCAATACTATTTTCTTTCTTAAATTTATAATATTTTGTAATATGACCCATTTTCTTAGATTGTTAACAAGTTATATTCTTGTGATTAGAAGAAGGTAAATTTTTTTGTTTTTATTATTTTATTTTTGTTTGCATCTATTAAAATATTTTTATTTTTACATAAGAGGTTTATTCTTATTTTTACTAGTATATCTTTAGAGGTTTTACTATAAATTTTATAAGTTTTATGTTCATAAAAAAATAAAATTATGGATAAAAAGATCCTAATTCTTTTTACTTTTAAACATGCTATTCTTAAGTTATTTTTATGGTGGCATATTTTAACACAATTTTAGACCTTTATTTTTGTATAACTTAATTACTCTTCATATGTTTACCTATTGCAAATATTCCATCTTAATTTTTTAAAATTTTGTTTCTAACATTTTTCTTCTAATAAAGTTGGAAAATCCTACTAGAAACTTCTCTTTTCAAAAGAATTGGTTTGAATACTCTCTTAGCATTACTTATGTTAGAAACATTTCTTTATACTATTTGAAATCTAAATTATTTTTGTACCTATGATTTGATAATAATTTGGTAGTTATAAGGGTTAATTACAAAAAAGTCTCAAACTTTAGTCAATTTTAAAATATAGCTCAAACTTTAAAAAGTGACAATTAAATACTAAAACTTTCAATTTTTAAAAAATTTAGCCCAATTTTAATATCTTCATTAACATTGCTAACATAGCAAGCCACATAAGATAGAAATTATAAACGAGTCTGATTACAACTGTATAAAATTATACACATAAGAGTTAATTAAACAAATTAAGTAAAATTAAGCAAATTGAAGAACTTAAAAGAAAAGGGTTTAAACCCCAAATTACCTATTCAGATTGTTACCCCTTAGATTGGAATTTCATGTCGCATACCTTTTCTCCGCTCCTCTTTTCATAACAAAGTGTTTTCAAACTAGCTACAAATCTTTTTTGCTCCTTTTCCTACTAGCTACAAACTATCGCATACCATTCTTCGTTCTTGTTTGTGTTTACACCAAGTAAAGCAAAAGTTGTAGTAAGCATTTCACACCATTCTTTGATGTCACTATTGTTGAATATAATTTCTCAATTCTTCTTTGGGTTGTGCATTGAATGTAGTTAACGGTATGAGAATGGTGGGTACTGACTATGTTCATGTGTGTAATGTAGATGGGGTTAGACATAATTTAATTTTTTTGCACACCCTTTCTTGTTATGCAACTTACTTTTACTCACTAATCTATCTTGTAATTTCTATAATGTTATCTGAAAAATTTTAACTTATTATATGTTATTCATTTATTTTTGGATAAGTAATGTTATATATATGTAATTTCTGTAGCTATTCCATCAGACAACCTTTTACAATGTGCATCCTTAATTTTTTCTATAGAAAAACATCCCCTATCTATCATGTAAAAGGAATTTCGATGTTAAATGAACATTTCTAGCTTTAACAACATGTTGGTTAGTCCATCAAGTAAGTAAATCAAGAAAGCTCTATCAACATTGATTAAGTTTTGGAAAACAGTTAGGTTAGGACTTGTATCAATAATCCAAGACCTTGCATTTCAAGAAAACTCTATCAAGATTGATTAAGTTTTGGAAAACAATTAGGTTAGGACTTGTATCAATAATCCAAGGCCTTGCATTTAAAACCTGCAAAATAGAGTTATTAGGTTTACCAACAAAAGAAATAGTTATCTCCCCACTCTTTTTGCACTGAAAGTGTTGTATGATGTCTTCTACTGTAACACTCAATTACTCCAGCTTGGAAATTTCTCTTTTTACTTCCTCTTAAAATGGTGAGCTTTGCAATGTTAACATTAACTGGCAACCTCACCAATTTGAAACAATTATCTTTTGTGTACTCATCTTGATCACAATAGTCATAGTGATCACTATCTTTCTTTGACTTAAAAAACTTCTTTTTATCCCTTTTTTATGAATGATTTTATGATTTTATGACAATTTGATTACTTATTTCAAGTACCCATTTTGATCACTTATCTCAGGCCTATAAAATTTGCTTGAACCTCTCTTTAAGCTTTTACTCTCAATATCATTGAATAATATTTGTTAGTAGTAGGTAAAGAATTATATAATACCATCTAATTTCTCATTAGATCATATGCTTCATACAATTCCATCATGAATATCATCAATCTATTCATATTCTTTACTTCTTTAATCTATTTTATAACTCCATAACTAAAATGTGGTTGAGGATCTAACTCGTCAATTCTTCCCATAATCTATCATGTATTTCCTTACAGGTTCTTAAGGGGATGTAATATATAAAAATACTTTTACCAAACCTTCAAAAGTGAATTTAAGATCCACTATATTACCATATAATCTACCATTTGCTATTACTCACTCAATCAAATCATACTCAAACATTTTAACCCTCACATCAACAAATGCTAATTTGTTCTTAGTGATCTATTGTTAGATCTAATCAAAGGTGTTACACCTAGATTGATACATAAATGATCAAAATTTTGCAATTGAAGCAAATCACCTTGACTTCTATTTTGAAAACAACTTTTGAGTAGATAACCTCTCTTTTGAAGTGCATTTAAGTTACTAATTAAATATTTGTATGATGATATTGTAACAGGATAAACAAATATGGGCAGAAATAAAATATATGTAGCTTTCGTTGCTTATGCAACTAGTATATATTTGACGTGGGGAGACAATCAAGGTGTCATTAATGGATTCAATGATGCTATTTATTGTTGTTCTGATAATGTAGTAGAAGCTAAAGGATATATTTTCAATTTTGTCGAAAGAAAGCATTATGATCAATGGTGAAATAACTTTAATATATATTTATTTTATATATGATATTTTAATTGTATTCAAGATTTTGAACATTGATTGCCCAATTTTAATAAGAATATGAAGTTACGAATTTCAAATGCTAAGCCTAATGTTGGTTAACATTTTCATGAATGTATCAATAGAAAAGCAAGTATTTCAATTATTTTTTTAACAATGCCATTAGTATAAAAAAATTTAATAAATATTCAAATTGAAGGTGTCTTGTAGGTACTTAGTATTTGCAAATGAGATGAAGGTTTGTTATTGTTAGAAAATATGTCAAACATCTTCTGTGCATTAGGGTAAGAGCCTTGTTTGTAAGATGAATTGTTATTTTTTATGTTCCATATGATTCCATAATTAGTTGACTCTATTATGCATAGGGTTTATTACATTTAGGCTATATTCATATTATATAATCATTATGTATTGAACTAAGATGTACTAAACTACATAAATAATATATGTCAAGTTTGATATTGTTCAAATTATCAGAGCATATGTTATATGAATGTTTACTTGATAATTCTTCTTGAGTGCGATAATTAGTATTTAGTTGCCATACAAATGATGATTTAGAACATAATTGCTATTTTGATTTCATAGATAATTGAAATTCGATTATCCTTTAAATATATGTATGACATGACATTGATGTGCATGTATATTAATTCTTTCTTTTTGTAGAAACTTTACATTCCAATGACTTCTATTACATCAAAGAATATTATTGTTGAACTCAATAAGCATGAGAAAGTAAATGTCAACAATTATGAAATCTGGAGTATGAAGATCCAAAATATATTAGAGGAGCAAAAGGAACTAGAAGCATTAAACATAACCATGGACATTCTTAAGGAAGGAAATACGATCCAAAACAAAAGAAAACATGATGCATATGAAATATGAAAAAAAAACTTATTAGCTCACATTACGTTACTCAACAACATAGATAATGATATCATGCGTGAGTTTTGAAAATATAAAATTGCTAAGGATATATGGTCCTCTTTAGCCGCCCGTTTTGGAGGAACCTCAGTAACTAAAGTTAGGTCACTCACTATTAAGTTTGACATATATAAGAAACCGTTGGATCACACAATGCAAAAGCATTTGAATCATAATTCAAACATGATAAGTAAAATGCATGATATTGGTCATGAATTATCATATGGGAAACAAGTGCAAGTTATGATTCATTTATCAACTCAAAGTTATGATCATATGAAATTGTGTTTAACCAACAAAAGAGAGCATCAAGACAATGGAAGATGTTACATGCCATCTTATATTAGAAGAAGAACATCTTAAGGCCTCCAATATGTGTTTTGAAGAATACATAGCTGGTTCTAGATCATATAAAGATATGAATTGAAAGTGTAACTATTATGGTAGGCCCAAATAAAGGGTAAGAGATATAACAATATACTCATGACTCAAAGAAAGTAAAGTGGAACCAGCATGGGAAAGGAAAACGTCCTTTTAAAAAGAAAACATGATAAGAGTCAATTACTTTAATTATAGCAATAAGAGTCACTTTGCTCATGATTATAGCGAGCCTAAAAATATATAATCTTATTATACAAACATATGTTCTGTAAATGCCTTTTTAGTTTGTTTTTCTAAATAAATCATATCACTTGTGGATTTCAAACTCAAGAGCTATCAACTATATAGTAAAGGATAGAGATGCCGTCATGGAATTTTGAAAAATCCCATAGAGAACATGATGGATTTATGTAGGAGACAACTCAAAGGTTGCTATACAAAGGATTGGAACTTGTAAATTAAACATACATGATGGTTGATCCCACAACCTACATGAAGTGTTATTTGCTTTGTAGATTCAAAAAAATCTTATTTTTGTGTTATTATTAATTAGTCTTGGTTTTGGTGCAAATTTTGGTAATGATGGTATGGATTTATATCTTAGAACCATTTATTATAGTCATGGATTCATATTGGATAATTTTATTGTTTTGGATGGTTTTTATTCAAATAATAATATAAGTTATTCCTAGATTACATCATCTAGTAATTCCAATTATGATGCAATTTCGTGGTATGTTAACTATGTTATACTAGTCAATATCGAATAAGTTGATTAGCTAAAGAAGGTCTCTTAGGTAATTTATGTTAAGTAAATTTACCCATTTGTGAACAATATCTAGCTAATAAAATGGCAAGAAAGCCATTTGTAAAGGGAACACAAGCTTCCTATCTATTGCAATTGATTCATTCTAACACTTGTGGTTTAATGAGAGTATGGGCAAGATGTGGGGCTATTTACTTTTTCACTTTTATAAATGACTCCAAGGTATGGCCACATCTGTTTAATTTTCACAAATTAAAAACATTAAATTGTTTCATAAAGTACGTGAATTTGGTAGAGAATCAATTAGAAAATAAAATAAAAGTATGAAGAACTAATCAAGGATAAGAATCCTTGTCTGATAAGCTCAAAATTTTATGTGAGGAAAAAGGAATAAAAAGACAGTTAACTATTCCTCAAACCCTACAACAAAATGGCATTATGGAAACAAGTAATAAAAAACAACTAGAAATAGTTAGGGTGATGCATTGCTTAAATCCCCTTATGTACTTAATCTAGTGCCCATAAATCAATTACAAGCACTGTATATGAGTTACGAATAGAAAGAAAACCTCACATGGAACATAAAAGACCATGGAGTGTGCTACCTATGTTTATGATTTGTCTTATAAATAAAAGAAACTAGTCCCAAAAGTTTAGAAAACTATCTTTATTAGATACTCTAAACACTTAAAAAAATATTCATTCATAAACAATGTAATAAAGATATAACTGAAGTTGATTTACAAGGTGTCATATTTTTAGAAAATCACATTCCAAAGCAGGGTAAAATAGGGAAAAAAAACTTACTTTTATATAAGACTCTTGATCGAAATGATTCCACTATGGAGAACTTGAAGACTTAACTCAAGGTCAATTAAGGTTATAACCCACTGAAAGTTTACCTATTGTATTTGATGTAAGTGGGAGTAATCAAGATGTTTGTGAATTTATTTCTCACTAACCATATTTACATCGAAGTAATCCTGGTATGATTAATTGACGTTACCTTAAAATATAAAGGGAAATTCATATTATTATCCTATAAGAAGATGATGATCCAATGGATGTATATAAGACTCTTATTGGTCCTACTAAAGAAGAATGGATGCAAGCAATGAAAGAATAAATGATTTCTTTAAGGTTGAATTGATTATAGGCACAACATTGGGAACAAATGGGTTCTCAAAATAAAATAAATCATTAATGAAAGTATCAAAAGATGAAGGGCACACCTTGTGGAAAAAGAATATACACAACAAGAAGGAAATGATAACGATGAGATATTTTCACTTTTTGTAAGGTTTTCTTCAATTTGTTTAATCTTGGCTATAGTAGCAAGTTTGAATCTTAAATTACATCAAATAGAAATCAAGGCTATGTTTCTAAATGGAGAATTAGAAGAATAAATCAATATTAGATTTCATAAATCCACTTATGTACTTATTCTAGTGCCCATAAATCAATTACAAGCACTCCGTATGAGTTATGAATAGAAAGAAAGCCTCACGTGGAACATAAAAGACCATGGGGTATGCCACCTGTTGGATCCCGAAAAGCCTTCTAACTTAAAACGATCAGGTGAACTTCCCACTTTGCGCAGACCGACAACAAGTTTACACTATCACCAACGTCGCTTCTGAAATTAAACATCTTAGAGACTGATCAGTTATCAATAGCTCAACCCTT
>JAOQMR010000002.1:30245773-30258114 GCA_027563865.1 Erythroxylum pelleterianum
AATTATAATATTATTAGATTTGTTCCAAATAGTGTAATTGAATTCAATTCTTATATTACTAGATTTGTTCCAAATAACATAAATTCAATTCAATTCTAATTTATTATTAGATTTGTTACAAACAGTGTAATTGAATTCAATTCTTATATTACTAGATTTGTTCCAAACAGCATTAATTGAATTCAATTATAATATTATTAGATTTGTTCCAAATAGTGTAATTGAATTCAATTCTTATATTACTAGATTTGTTCCAAATAATATAAATTCAATTCAATTCTAATTTCATTAATAGAATTTAATTCAATTCTTACACAAATTTAATTTTAAGTGTACCAAACAGCCTGTTACGCCCACAGTTAGGGTCTCACTCTATCCCCAAGTTAACAAATTTTACAGTAGCCGAAAGGTCCGAAACCCCAATTGCAGTCGAGACAAATAAATTTTGATTACCGGAACCCTAACCGCGGACTGCGGTCATGGCGTCGTCGAGGAAGAAGCAGTCTGAAGGGATTGCGTTGCTTTCCATGTACGGAGATGACGACGACGAGGAAATGGAGGATCTTGAAGAAGAAGAAGAAGAAGAACAACAACAACAACAATATCAACAGGAACAACAGCTAGAAAAAGAAGAAGCAGGAGACCCACAAGATCATGGGGTGCCATTGGAAGATGAGAACGATTATATGTTAGAAAACGATAGAGATAAAGGTTTGATTTATGATTCCATGGTTACAGAGACGTTGTTTATGGTACTGCTTTTTGCCTCCATGTAACTCTTAGTCCTTCAGGAACTGTACAGGGCTTGACCCCTAATACTCGAGCCACTCCTTCACCATATGGACAACTAAAATCGTCACTGCCTGACGAAGTAAACTCGATTGAATCAGAAGCTGTTGAAATTGAAGGTACAATTGAAGTTCCTGCAGAAAATGTCGATCCATTGGATAAATTCCTCCCCCCGCCACCGAAAGAAAAATGTTCTGAAGACCTGCAAGTAAGCTTCTTTACATCTTTTCTCAATCAAATGAACCTGTTATTTTGCTGTTGTTATGTTCTCTACTTTCAATTATTATATCTTACACAAGCCTTTTGTAGCATAGGTTTTCTCTTGAAGATTGCATGCATCTTCAAATAGTTAATTCGTAGTCTGCACCTCCTTTTAAGTGGTTCAGTTTCAAATCCGTTGAATATTACTGATTCAAATTGTGATTTTGAATTATACTTTCACTGGAAGTGTCTAAAAGATGTTTACTTAAACTGGAAAAGTTTGGCAGCACATTTTTAGTAGGTTAGCCTGTAGAAAAACTAGGAATTTTTTCAACTGTATCCTATTTACATTGTTGAAATTTGTCAAGTATATCTATTTAGTTTTCTTTAGCAGCTGAAATTTTATGTTGTTAAGTTCGTCATATGACTTTCTTGATGGAACAGAATAACAAGCCATTGCTTCCTTGTATTGAATTGCTATATAGAGCATGATTAATATGCTTCTCTCGCAAGCTGAAGAGTAAATCAGGGTAAATTTCCCACCTCAAAGGATTAAATATCTCTAATATGTGCTTTCTGTCTTTTATTTTGTTTCTTGCAGAGGAGAATAGATAAATTTCTTGCTTTGAAGAGAGTTGGGAGGAGCTTTAATGCAGAAGTTCGCAACAGAAAGGATTATCGGAACCCTGACTTTTTGCTACATGCGGTGAGGTATCAGAACATTGATCAGACAGGGTCTTGCTTCAGTAAAGATGTTTTTGACCCACATGGATATGAGAAAAGCGACTACTATGACGAAATAGGTTATTTTCAGTTTCCCCTATTTTTATGATGCTAATTTTGGGGGGGGCCTTATTTGAGTTATTCTTGTAAGAGGCATTTGTCTTTGGGTAAATGCTTTGTGCAATTTGATTGTAATTTGCAAACTGAGAAGGTAGGCTGATTTAGAATATCATTTCAGTCTTGTATTTTGGACTGACCTTGTAATTATAGGCTGATGAATTATATTTTATTTCTTCATCAGTGTGTAGTCTTGCTGATGGTTTTCTGTATCTTTATTGTTTCTACAAGTCTTAGCTTCTTACCTCTCTCTCTATATATAGATACATAAATATGCTTTTTCTAACAATGAATTTCTGAGTGGTTTTTGGTTTTCTGGCAGAGGCTGACATGAGACGTGATAGGGAGAGGAAGGAGCAGGAACTGAAGAGGAGTCCGAAGGTTGAATTTGTTTCAGGAGGATCCCAACCTGGAGCTGTTGTGCCCCCACCAAAGTTTACTGTGCCTACTTCAGGTGTGGCTGTCATTATTATGTATTTAGTTAATGAACATTATCTTTACAAGGTTATGTTTATCTTTAGTGCTTGATGTTCTGTCTTATGATTTTATTTTCAAGTTTAATCATTTTAATGGTGCTTCAGCTTCAGTTCCCAGTGGATCAATTGCTTCACAAGCTGCAGTTGACGCTGTTGGTCGGGATGGGAGGCAAAACAAAAAGTCAAAATGGGATAAGGTTGTTTTCTCTGTATGTGGCCTATGTATATCATCATTATCTACTTTGATACTGGTGTTGCTATGCTGCCAATTTGATTGTATTTGGTCACAGGTTGATGTTGACGTCAAAAATCCTCTGCAAACTAGTGGGCAGGATTTGACGTCAGTAGCAGCTCATGCAGCTCTTTTATCTGCTGCCAACGTTGGTGCTGGATACTCTGCCTTTGTGTAAGCTCTGTGTTCATTCTTGAAAAATATTCTTCGAATTTGATGACTATCATTATTATGCATGTCTGTTTCTTTTCGTTTTAAAGGATGGGACTAGAGCCAGACTAACAACTTCCTCCCATGGGAGCAGAAATTAGCATGCATGATTACATATTAAGGGCAATTAGGACAAAGCCCTCATGAGAATTGGTTGACGTTGACGTTGACGTTCTAGATTGATTAAATGTTACTAATTCAGGTTCGAGCATGACATATTGGCACTTCAGCAATGAAAATTAAATTCTAGTTTAACTTTTCCTCTGCTTTCTCAATCATTTAATTCCTTCTGAAGGAATTCTGATTCAAAGAAACCTACGTCTTACTTGATTTATGCTGTTTAATAAATAACATATTTTTGGTGGATCACAGTGCCATATATCAACTATTCATGTTGGTCCTAACTCTTTGTTGTTTATGGATTTGTTATAGACCCACTAGATTTTGGGACTTACTAGAGTTCTTTCTCATTTTCAGTTTCGTTTAGTGCATGCCACGGTTGTATTTTTCCACGAGAGTTTGGAGCAATGAAGTACGATTCTCTCAACTTCCTAAGATTTTGATGGTTAACAACTCATTTTCACTTGATGGCAGGCAACAGAAGCGACGAGAAGCAGAAGAGAAGAGGGCTAGTGAAAGGAAGTTGGAGAAAAGATCTTAAGGCTTGCAGTATGCCACTTACGAATGGAACATCTGAAGATGGGAGATTTAAGTTGTTCTTGGCATGAAACTCTGATTTTTGTTCTCTCCACTTACTCCTTACAGATGAACATGATGTTCTAACTATACCTTGCAGATTATATTGTAATCTTAGGCTCAAAGTTCTAGCTTCAGCTTGAGTTCAACCAGTGCAGTGCGGACTCTTAACTGTTAGTGTGTTGGGTCTTGTACTCAGGCCGGATGACTGTATATACCGATATGATGTGTATTATTAACAGTAGCAGCGTATCTTTCGAGCTGGACAGAATCTAAGTCGATTATCCATGTTGAGGGCGGTCAGCACTCAGCTCAGTCCAAGAGCGGGGTTACTTTGTTGACAATTATCGTGACGTTTTGACCCAACACCCAAGCTTCGCTGTCCATCTTCTCTTTTGAGCCCAAAATGGATTATGACTTGTATACACAACTTGTACCTGATGTGATTGTGTCAAAGCTGTTTTGAGTTAGAAAATGTGTTTTATGAGTACTTGCTACTTTCAGTCTGTCTCATATCAGATTAGGTTGACCCTGCCCTCCTTTGACCTATGATAGATATAGTGCGAAATAACAAATGAAATTTTTTTTTTTTGTCTTTGATCAGGGTATTTACCGGCGGACCCAGTGATCAATTCTCTCGCTGATTTGTAGGCACCTCATAGGGTGGGACAGCTGGCCCAAGGATTTAAGGCTGCTTCATACCCAGAGTGAAGGATCGAACCCCCGACCTTTGGTTAAGGATGAATGAGTCCCTGTCACTCAACCACACCCCTTGGGTTAACAAATGAAATATTTAATAACGCTTAACAAGAGAGATTGGTTTTGGAAAAGAGGCAACCAATGCTCGTTCCTTTCCAGTAAAAAATCAAATATAAACAATCCAATGTTCAAATCGAAAAGACTGTTACATAGGATTTTTTTTATTAATGGAAAAGAACGAGACCGATTACAGAACAAGACGAGGGAAACATATCTTCGATTGATCCTCTCGGAGGAGTTTGTGGTACCCTATAAGTGTAGTATCAAAATAAATGAATCCAACATCAAAATGTGCTGCAAAGGTAGCCAACCAATCAGCACATCTATTACTCTCGCGAAAGATATGTCAGTGAACAACAGTCTAATTACAAATAAGTAACTCATGGATACCCATTACGATGGGGTTGAGAGCCATCGAGCGATTGTCCGAAGAAGAGATAAGTTTACTCACTGTGAGAGAATCCACCTCCAGTTCCACTTGGCGGAAAATGGAAAATCTAACGATGTTGACTAGTCTATTTCAGACAGGTGGATCCGATTTAGGTAGAGTCTATAGGCCACTGATCCCTTATAGCAATCTTCGTAAAAAAGGCTGTCCTTCTAAAATAACAATCCTTATCACGGTGATGGTTCGTGTAAGACCGCCCATGTGGAACTTACAGCTACTTGCATATAGCAACTAAATTATTGTACAAATAGTCACAATATACATTTTTATTCATTTATAAGGATTGTCATCACATATTTTTCTATTCAATGCTATACATATACATATTACAAAATTTTATATCATTTAACATTATTATTTAAAAGTAGTATTACATCTTTATATTTACATGATAATTCAGAAGAAAAATATACAATTCCCTTTATTACATATACAACAATTCTTTAATCAAAATACACATCTAAAGGTCCTTTTATTCTTAGCTGTTGGCCTTGATCCCTGCAAATATTTCCTATACCTCTCTTCTATGACCTAGACCTACACGGATTAACGCCCGTGCTAAGCTTAAAAGCTGAGTAGAAAAAACACTTAGTTTGGATGATCATTCACAACAGTCATTCGCAAAACACATCCATTAGGAAATATCACAACTCACATACCATAAATTCACATTCATAAACCAAACATTGATATTCAACGCTCATGTAAAAAATTGTTGTATACTTCAGCAAAATACATAATGTAAATATGTTTCAATATATTATCCATATACTTAAAATGCACATTTATAAGTCAAATATTGATATTCAACGCTTATCGATACAAATTATTAATACAAATGCAAATGTTCATCGATATCAATTATTTATGTTATCATGTTGTATTTCTTATTTATAACCATTTATAACCATTTACTTTATTTTATGTCTTAGGCCTGCACATTTCTGTGAACCAGAGACATCAAACTTTGGAGACACTATAGTCTCGAAATGAAGACGCTATTAGTGTCAAACTGTAGCAATTGCACTATAACCCTATAAATATGCCTATCTATCCATCACCAAGACAATAACGCAGGCACTATAACGTTTCCTTTGACCATTTGCCAATTTCACAATTCATATATTGACAAATCATATGATATACATTTTAAGTCATAAAATATGCATTTGCATTCATACATGCAAGTCATAACTTACCACCATTAAAAGAGTATCAAAATCACACTTGTATAATCACAATATACACATATGAGCAATAAATATGCATACAAATCATTAATGTACATGTAAATTTTCTTTAGTATGCATTATGCTCAATCTCAAATTCCAATGTTCAATCACCCAATTCACATATGGTAAATCCTATTTCATTTATTTCTAGGTGTTTGAAAAGTTTCATACACATGCAAAAAGGTTCGAATATGATTCGGTAAAAATAAAAAATGAAAACTAACTCAAAATAGTGCAATTTCCTTTCCGTCATGTCCCCTGCCCAAAATTCGTACCTCTACTTGTTCCATAATATACAAATAAAAAACATTTGAACTAGGTTTTAAGTCTTCTAAACATATGTCTCTAGTTTCCATAGCACCAAAAATCAGGCCATTTGGCCTTCTAAATCATGAGATATGGACCAAAAATTACAAGCTGCTCCAAAACAAGGGAAGTATTAAGTCACCCTTTTCAATCTCAATTTCTAAGGTCATAAGGCCATAATTAAGTCAGAGTCCCTTCTAAAGATTTCTAGTAATATGTCTTAGTTTTCATATGCAACTAAAATCACCTAATTTAGATTTGGTAGGCTGAGTTTTGACCTAATCAATGTGATCGTTTCAATAAACCCTAGACAAAATTCCACCACAAGATACTTTTTTGTCTTATTCAACCAATTCTATGCAAGGTAACACCAACATAACACCAAAGCATCATCCCAGTAACCATTCCACATTCAAATGAATCTTTGTATCCATTTAAACATACACACAAAAAGAAATTAAACTAAGTGTAGTCCCAAATCTTAAAATTGGCAAAGTAGTTCTTCTATTGCCTTTTTTTTCCCTTCCTCTTTGACTTTACTTGCCTCACCAACTAGAAACACCACAAATGCACATCTCAATCTCACTTCCAACCTTATAATTTCAGTTCTTCAAAAGTAATGCAAGAAAAGGTAAAGGTGAAGAGAAAATCGCTAACTTTTACCTTGATTTCCACTTAAGATTGGCTTGATTAATTACATGAAAATGATGGGATGAAGAAGGTGAAATAGAGAGGAGAAAAATTTGAAGTCAAAGCCTTTCAAAGTGTCGTCCATCTCCCCTCTCTACATGCCCATTTATGCTCTTTCAAGACTCACACACATGTTTAATTCCTATTGGCCACACATGTTTTATTATTATTGGTCACACATGCCTTAATACAATTGGTCCATATGTTAACTTTAGAAAATTTGCATATTAGTCCTTCTTCCTTCTTTAATTCCCACATTGGCCAATGATCTTATCAATTAATTTCATTCTCATCTATATTTCACGTCTAAGTATATATGCCCATGCTGAAATGAACAATTTATCCATTTACCCATGTCTTTTACATTAACTTCTCTTACTATACCTAGATGCACTTAATCCATTATGTTCACTTATTAATGTACCCTAGACATGCTATAATACTTCTAGAGTATATATTGGGGCCTTATAGATCAAATTAGGTATTAATGCTTTTATTAAAATTTATTGAATTTAAACATTTTGACGCATTTTACATTTTTAAATATTTTACAAACGTTTAATTTGAACCTTAATTTAACTTTTTCGTTAGTCTTTTATCACAAAAATATATTTAGCCTATAAAATTCTCTTCTAATTTAAAAAACTTTTTAAAAAACTCTTGATTTTTAAAGTTATCATAATTTGTTTAATTTTTTGTGTTTTTAAAAAAACCTCTTTTTTTAGACTTAAAACATAACGATGAAACATACACAATATGAACATTAGACATCAAATAATCAAATATCACCAGTATGGTAACTCAATTTAGCTCTTAAATCTAACCGAATTTGATTTAAATTAATAATTTAAGAAAATTATCATAAATTATTAGTTTTAGTCATAATTAATTAGTTCGGTTCAAGTTTAAGAATTGAGTTAAAACATCGTGTAAATAGCATTTGAACAGTCCATGCTTCATGTTCATATTGTGTGTGTTTTGTTATTATTTTTTAATTGAAGTTTAAGAAAAAGAGTTTTGTTTTAGAAAACTAAAACTTAAAAAGAATTTCTTTGAGAATTTTAAAGATTAGGAAAATTTTTAAAGTTTCTTAAATTACAGGAAAATCTGTGTCTTTTACCCTTAAATATATATCTTATTGGCACGTAGGACCCAAAAAAAATCAAATTAAATAGAATAAAATTTCTTTTTTCAATCAAGCAATAGAGAAATGTCATTCTTGAACTTGACAATGAAACACTGTGATCCTTTTTATGTTTAGACGAGACATGTGCATTGGAGAAGACATGTGCATCTATTATGCTAGTGTTATAAAGGGTTTCTCAAACACTAAACTTATAATGAAGTCGCGCCTACTCCTTTGTATGAGAATCTTACTTAGGTCTGCTTAAGCAAGACTTAACCTTTTCACATAGTCATTGACCAATAAAAACTTTTTCTCGAATAGCTTACGACCATAGAAGTGTTTAACTTTTACACTTAAGTAAGAATACTATGAAAGTATTAAATAATCATAGGAAACAATACACACACAAGAACTATGGTAAAAATTAACCTTTATTGCTTGCTAAAAAATATACAAAAAATGTTATCTCTTAATGTGTTCCCCTCCTCTCTATTTTTGTTCTCTAAGAACAAGACTTAAATAAGCTATATAGGCACCTCTGACTTTACAATTTATAATTCTAATTGAATTGAATTAACTAAATTACCTTTATTCTTATTATATTACATCACACCATCTAATTAGATGAGACCCTCATCCAAATCGGACTTTATCTAATAAGATTTAGCTACATCATAACTAGCAAGATAAGAGATTACATTTATTTAGTAAAGATACATCCATATCCATGGAAAACTCCGCTTAAGATAAGAGATTATATTTACTTAAGAAAGATATATCCATATCAATTGAGAACTCCACCATTTTCAGATGATATTCCACATGGTCTTTATCTTTTAGAGCTGGCATATATTTATTGTGATTTTATCTGCCACATCATCTAAGATCTCCTCTTCATCTCTATCTATTGATGACGAGTCATCCGAGCCTAAAGTCTTTCATAACAAACTGGTTTGGTCCAATGCTTACTTATGTTAAGTCCATTAGTCATGGTTTGTTTATTTGAGTAAAATACTCTGGTCCAATGCTTACTCATGTTAGGTCTATTAGTCATAGTTTGTCTATTTGAGCACACATTAAGTCTTTAGAGCTTTCACATGTCTCCCTCATATATGTGATCCAGCTAACCTTCAACCCGATGTCCATCTCAAGCTATCATTTGGTCTTACATCTGAGTCTTGCATTTCATTGAAGATTACCACAACGGGCACCAATGGATGCCAATGCTTGCTACTCTCGAACTTCCACTAACAATGCCCATTTTCTTGCCTACTCATAAGTCCTTACTTGTGTCATTATTCCGAGTGTCAAACATTGGTCAAGGCTCGTTAATGCCTGCGTAATTTCACTGTTAAGACTGGGGGGTCTAACAATTAGCTTGTTGTTTTTGCTTTGGTTATTGTTAAAGCCCATGAAAAACAATCTTGGTTGTGATTTTATGATAGTGTTGAGGTCATCTAAGGCTTAATGGAGGTGGTCCAAAAGAAGTTAAGGGGAGCAATGACAACAAATCCTTGTATTGCTTACTAGTTCTGTTAGCACTTTGACATTTTACTGGGAAGGCAAATATATAAATCGTTGAAAAGGGCACGACAAGATTTTCGAGTCTGGCCAAGGAAGGATGGAATGGTGAACTCAATATACATTTCGAATTGGAGCACAATTTTAAGATACAATTAATCCGAATTGGAGCACAATTTTAAGATACAAATTAATCAATCACTTTGATATATGTTTGTAACCATCCATGAAAAGCCACTATAGTGTATCCAAATGACGAAATCCTACTCTTAATTTCATATATTGCTTCCAAGGATATCTGCAATGCGTAGAATGTCAGATTCCCAACATGCATACAAAGCCTACAAATATTAGGCGTAACTAGAAATTAATGTTTGAAGATGTTTAGTATAAATTGGATCCTAAGGTGGTTCATCTTCGTTCTCTTCTTTATCAATGTTGATAAAATACTTTATCGATGCAAATTGCAGCATTTAAAGAGTTGTGATTTTGCATGTGATCAGGTACAATATAACAAAATGTGTTATGTATATAGTATGAATTTGTATACCTTCTATTGAATTAGCTAAGCCTTCAAGCTTTTGGAAACTGGAATTATGCAAGCCTCCTCTTAACCAAATTAAGAAGATTAGAAAACTCATGAATAGGCAGATACTACTAATTTGAGAGCATGCACAAAGAAAGAGAGCGAGAGAGAGAAAAAAAAAAGAGAAAGTAGAGTTAGAAGGGAAAAAAGAAAACAAAAGAGAGGATAGATAAATTTTTTATTGTTTATATTTTTTTGATTTTGATTTTGATTTTTTAATTTTGAACATTTGTGAAATATTAGAATTCTTTTTAAATACATAAAAATAAATTTAAATTAAATTCTAGTAAAAATGTTATGATTAAACTTAACCTTTTTACTTAAAACTTGTGATTAGAAAATAACCTCTCTATTAGTTAAGGATAAAGTTATATACTAGTCGACCTCCTCAGATTTTGCGTATAAGCAAGATTCATATTTAATATCGTTGATATTGCTTTACTTAAAACTAGTGATTAATAGTTACACATAGGCTCTGTTTGGCAATCAACTGATTGCATTAGCTGTTAGCTGATTCTATCAACTGTTAACTGATAGCTGATTCTATCAGTTGATTTGACCAACGGATTGTATTAGTTGTTTATCATTTGATGTTTAGTAAAATTAGTTGTTTATGTGTAAAATGACTTACGAGGACATGACTTTAAAAAAATTATAAGGGTATGAATATTATATATCTTAATATTTCGTTGAATATTCTTATAGGAATTTATATTTTATATATTTAATTCTACAAAAATTAAGTTTACAACTTCAATAAAAAGCATAGAACATACAATAATAATAATACTAATACTAATAATAATAACAACAATAACAACAACAATACTAATAATAATAACAACAACAACAACAACAATAATAATAATAATCCAACGTTAAATTTTCTATTAATATGAATGATGTAGCGAGCTACATCATATTAATATTTTTTCATATAATATATATGAATTTTATTATTTAATAAATTAAAAATGACTTATAAGGACATGACTTAAAATTTTTTTATAAATTCACGATTAAATATTTAATTTTACAAAAATTAAAATTTTGATAATAATAAAAATAGAAAAAAATTAAATTTTACAAAAAAATTACAAATGTTTCTAACCTTGGACCAAAAGGTTGATTTGACTTTTAATACATAAAATTTTAGCTGATTGATGAAAATGCTCCTATGGTTTTTTATATTAAATAAGCTATTGAAAAAACTATCCACCAAATGTAACACCCAAATACCCCCTGGGAGGATACATGGATGCCACCCAAGACAAAACAAACAAAACCCAACATCACACTGGTATTTATTTTATTTAGTAACTCAAATCCACACATAGATATGACATATCGAATCTCAGATCCAAAGAATATTTACAGGCCCAAACACGCGAAACAAAATACATTTTCGAGAAATATAAAACAGACTCCTTTGGCCAGTGCAGTAGACTTGTCCCAGTCTTTAAACTCTTCGCTCCGAACCTACAAGGGGCAAATCCACCGTGCTAAGCATATAGCTTAGTGAGTAATAACTAATCGATATAGAATGCATTTCAGAACAGATTTTATTCTAAACAAAATGGCAGAACACAGGAGGT
This sequence comes from Erythroxylum pelleterianum, assembly GCA_027563865.1. Lineage (NCBI taxonomy): Eukaryota > Viridiplantae > Streptophyta > Magnoliopsida > Malpighiales > Erythroxylaceae > Erythroxylum > Erythroxylum pelleterianum. The sequence continues at coordinate 30,257,481 of JAOQMR010000002.1, forward strand.
TATAAATCTTTCAACAAAACATAATTCAGCTTAAATCAGAAACAAACATTTATCAGAATACAAAACCAGATGACTGTTAAATCCATTTACAGAAGCGGGTAACGGGACTTGTACAGAAGAGACCGAAGTCTCGACACCGAAGTGTCCATATCAGAAGCCACCGAAGTGTCACAGAAGCAGCTGCAGACCCTTCTAGGTATGCCTATTTACCCACAACTAGGACTTACCAGTTTTAAAACAAAACTCAATCATCAATTAGTACCTCGGACCTTCATGTTCGGAACCAATTCGCAATTCAGTACACATTCATCAAACTCACTTTTACTGAAGTAAACAAATCAAAGTGAGACCATCCCAGGTCTCTTACAAAATTTACCGTCTAAATTCTTTACCTGTATTACGTACTTACTTACTGAAATTACTGACCTGTATTACTTACAGCAATTATTTACTGAAATTCCTGATTACTGACCTCAAATCGCCCTTACTATTTATTGCCTCGAAGTCCCGGCAATATCTGGCAGTGGTCTTTCCTCTATAATAGGGAACACGAACACAAATTATTATTGTGCATAATTACTGTATGATAAATGAGTATGATGCATGTTCATGACAAATTTTCGGGATTCCTTTT
>JAOQMR010000002.1:30279960-30290479 GCA_027563865.1 Erythroxylum pelleterianum
CACACACATGAGAAATTGTGTTAAGCAAGGAACCACGCTCAAGTATGACGATTATTTTGTTAAGAGGTTGGATTCCGGAATCGGGGTCCAACAGAACTACTACTAAAAATATGCAGAAAACTATCCTAAAACCAAAAGCTGTGTGAACAGTAACTTCTCCCCCCTTTTTTATGCTTTTTCGATCCCTCTTCTCTCTCCTTCTCGTGATCTTCAGTAGATAATTCTTATCCCCACGTCAAGTTGCAAATTTCTATTGATAAGATAGCAATATGATCTTCAAAGATTATGAAAATCTTAGATTTGAATTTGAAAATAGATCTGCAGATAATTTTCATCCTTGCATTGCCTACGCTTAGTCACTAAATTTGTTGTCAATCTGGAATTTCGGATTTTCTTCGTTTATTTTGCATCTTTTTGGTTCAATTTCATCTCTAAGGTGTTGAAAATCATTTGAGAACAATTATGATACAATTCCATTAATTTTGAATAATAATTTCAACACATTAAAGAGAATTAAATACAAAATAAACACAAATTGACAACTTAACGGGTATACTGAGAATCCCTTTCAACTAGTCTAATAAATAGCTGAACATATGGGATTGCCGACTCCAATATCTTAAAGGTTGAGTTCCATTTGGAAGGACAATCCAAAACCAACTTCTTTGAATTTGGAAGGCATAAAATTTGTGCACCATCTTCAAAAGTTTTTAACTCTTTTAGGAGTTGCACTCCTATATAAAACACTATTCTAAATACACTATATTGCTTCCTTTATCGTCTCCAACCTAGCCTTCACAATCAAGTTAAGAATATGTGCAAAAAAACGCATATGAAATAACTTACCTCCAGCCATTAAGCTCCCAACCCACATCTTACCCTTCAAGTTCTCAATCATAGCATCATTTATGCTACAATTATCGACTGTGAGGAGGATACTTTGTTGTCGATGTTCAAATTCATCAAGCACACTTTCAACATGTTTGCCAATTTTTCACTTGCATGCGGTGTCGGCACATAAAAGCATACCAAAATGAATCATAAATTCATAAAATAATGAAAAAAGTAAATGATAACAATATTAAAGAATATAAATTACCTCAAAAGTCTATTTCATAACTTTCAATCATTATCAATATAATGTGTCTTCACAGCTATGTAACCTTTCTTTTGGTTATCGGCTATCCACATATATATTGTAATGGCATTTCATCCTTGAACACTTGACAATGCTCTTAATGTTTATCTCTTCTTGTCCTCATAAAATTTGAAAATATCATTCCTCAATGTATTTTGACTTGGAATCTTGAAAGCTGGTTGGAGTGAATTAAGAAATATCCTGAATCTTTTGCTTTAAACCATTGACAATGGTTGTTCATCTCCAATAGTCATATTAGCCATCAAAATCCTTGATCTATAGTTGTCAAAAGTTGGTACAGTCATTTCATTCTTTCCTTTCATAAGGTTAGGGGTCAAAAATATTTGACCTCCTAAAACCATCTTCCTTTTAGTACATGATTCCATATGTCTCTTTAAATGAGACTTTCCACCTTTCGAATCACTTGAATACAACTTTTGACAATAATTGCACTATGCTTTTTCAATTCCGTCAGTCGATATAGTCTTTTTAAAGTGATTCCAAACTTCACTTTTATGTTGAGCAACTTGAGTTTTAATTGAACTTCTATAGTCACTTGGTGTCAGAATAGAAGTTTCCACTTTTACCTCCGACACTGGATTAGAACTCTCAACTGAAAGAATATGCTCATCCATCTGAAAAAAAAACATATAAATACTTGAGGTTAGAAATAAGAATGTATTAGGAAATGACACATTCTTAATCAAAATACTTTGCCTACATTCTAGTTAAAATATTCCATTTCAAGAAAATCAAAGAATGTCCAAACTTTGAATATGCTAGAATGTCCAAGTAAGTTAGGTTGATTATTTAGAGGATTAATACAAAGATGATATAGAATATGCTATATGTATTAATCCTTTAAAAACATTTCTATTACACTTTTAAATCCGACATATAAATCTATCTTTGTGTATATATGCATCCTATATTTAAATTGGTGAAACCTAAACATATGCATTCAACTCACATGTATCAAGACATTTACTTAGAATAATTTTACTGGAGTAACTCTTTAATTTATTTGTCTTGTTGAAATAGAAATATGGATTTAAGTAATCAAGTCACATGTGTATATCTTACAAGTATAGATTATGAGTTTACAATTTTATCGAAGTAAGCAATCATTAACAAACCATACTTAGTGCTATTTACTAATTCTAGGGTTGGTAAATGAAATACCTTTAAATTGGATGCCTCAGTAGTCTTTACTCTTTAGCTGCATCCATCCCTACTAATATCTAATTTCTTATTCGATAGTTCTCTTATAAATAACTGTTTGAAACAAACAAAAACTCATACAGCTATGCCCAACATTCATCAATACTATACTAATGTTGATTTGTTGTTAGTTAAATATTATATCAATGCTGACATTGTATTGTTTATTATTTTTTGATTTTAGATAATCAGCTCCACTGATACGTGTGACTCACAAAAAGCCAATATTTTCATACTTTAAATTATACTCACTACTTTCTAACGAGAAGATTAAAGATGTGGAGCTTGCAATTCTTTTTGTAACTTCTACACATAAATATTGTGAAGAAAACAACTAGATGAAGTAACCAAGTTCATAAAATTGTGTCATTTCTTGTCTACAAATTTAAGAAATGCATTGCAAAGAATTGTTCATTAACTTACAAGAGCTCCTTAGGAGAAGATTGATAAAGAATTAAGGATGGTGATCTCTGAGAGCCTAGAAAGTGGAGTACAATTATTGCATCATGAAGACATAAGTAAGTTTGAATCCTACTCATTTAGAGAATGAATCCTATCTTGTAGCTTGTTCTCTTACAGTAATTCACATGTCTAAAATTACTGCAAGAGATTTTTTTTTTCAAAAATGATTCAATAGGTTGTAAAGTGAACAAAATGCTTTTCAATGAGCTAGTGGGTATAACCGTATAAGAGAAAGGTTGCTAAGAAAGCTAAAAGATAGAAGTTTCTGGAAAGGTAATTTAGGGTGCCCATTTAACAGTTGTAGTAGAGAGAGAAGAGGGAATGGAACGACTCTTCTTTTACATACACAAATATGTCCACAATCGCACGCATTTCAGTAACACATCAACAAGCAATATGCAATCTTCTTTCGCTCTCTTACTATCATCATGAACATCTACTACCATGTGATCTAATAAAGAAGCAAAACGATTAACAATCAAGAGTGTGACATTTCATCAAACACTATACATGTATTATCCCATATTCCTAATATTAACATACAAAGTTCTCAAATTAACCAAATCAGTTCTCAAAACAACCAAATATTAATAAAAAACCAAATTGACGAGGAGAGAATGAGAGATTACCTTATTAAGTCCGTTGAAATGTTCACTGTTGGTTATTTTGAGCATTGGTGACTTCGATGTGCACACGGTCAACGATAAAGGATAGATAATACAAAAAAGAAGAATGAAGGAAGAACATGACATGAAGAAGAAGAACAAAGGAGTGAAAAGTGTTGTGTGAGTGAGAGTGAAAGTCAAAGAACCAATAGTTGGGTGAGAGATCGGGGATAAACGGAGGGAGGCTGGCTGCTACGTTGTTTTGTTTAATGAGAAACAAAACGACGTCATTTTTTCTTTCAACAAAACGATGTCGTTTTGTGTTATGTTTTAAGTTCTATTTTATAACTTAAACGGCATCATTTTACTCTTAAAGCACAACAACGTCGTTTTGTCGGTGGAAGAAATAATTTTAAACATACACAAAACGATGTCATTTTGTTTGTAACTTTAGGCGGGCCACGGGCCAGGTTGCTCGGCTCAAGTCACAGCCCGACTCGACCACCTTGGCATGTGACTTGGGTCCCGGTTTGAAGTGGCTCGGGCTATACCCAGCTGGCTCGTGGGCCAGTTTGACAGGGCCAAACTCGTTGACTACAGGCTGAGCCGACCAATTTTTGACATCCCTAGAAACAAACATAGCTAAGGACTTTCTAAACAATGTCTCCTAGAGGTACAAGATATCATCTAATACAGAGATAAGCACCTTAATGAAAGAATTATTCTTCATGAGGTACATAGGAGAAGGGGGAGTAAGGGATTACATTATCATAATGGTCCACCTCTAGAGTAAATTAAAGGTGTTGAACATCATCATTCTTGATGCGTGCATTATACACTAAGCTCTGAATACGCTTTCTTTAGAGTTTGGTATTTTAGTTATGACGTGCAATTCACAGGATGAAGCTTGAGACATCAATACTTTGATTTTTCGATGCATTGTTGAAGAGGAGAAGCTAAAGAACACTGCTCACACTGACCATATTTGCAACCAAGGGAAAAGAAAAGTTAAAGCCCTAAAGGTTTAAAGGTAAGAAATCTAAATTCTCTCCTCGTATGAACATTGGTTAATCCAGTATTATCTAAAGTTCATATAGATGTTAAGAGCATGAGATGCTTCTTCTGTAAGAAGAAGGGACATACAAAGTCCAATTGCCAGAAATATAAGTCCTGGAAAGAAAAACAAGAACTGTCAGGTAACTCCTTGGCTTCTATGATCCATGAGTGTAATCTTCCTATACCCACATCAAGTTCTTGGTGGCTAGATAGTGGAGTCTTTAATCATGTTGCCTCCACAATAGTCGGGTTCATACATAGGAGAAAGACAAATAAAGAGGAGGAAAAACTAATGGTTAGTAATAATGAAAAAGTCTATGTAATGTTTGTAGGGATGTATGTTTAAAACTTGATATAGGGTTTGTATTTGTTTAACATGACACATTTTATATTAACTTGATCTCTGTATCAGTTTTGGACAAAGAAGGTTATAGTTTTAACATTGATGTTTCCATTGTATAGTTATTTTTCAAAGCAAAACATGTTGGTAATGCTTTCTTGTCATATGGATTATATAGAATGTGTCTTACCCCTTATGAAATATGTGCTTCTTTATATATTGCTGAACATGTTTCTAGAAAGAGGTCCCTGATAAAGGATAAGTCATACATATTGTGGTATAAAAGGTTGGGCCAAAGTTTTAGAGATAGAGTTGAGAGATTGATTAAGGAAAACATTCTCCCAACCTTAGATTTTGATGATCTAGAAACATGTGTTGACTGTTGCAAGGGTAAGTTGACTAAAATAAAGAAAAAAGGGTCAACTTGTGCTTCTGGCTTGTTAGATCTCATACAAACAGATATTTTTAGACCCTATATAGTTACATTGTGTAATTCTAAATATATTCTGACTTTTATTGATGACTATTCCCATTATGGTTATGTGTTCTTATATAAAGAAAAGTCTGAATTACTTGAGAAATTCAAGATCTTTAAGCTAAGGTTGAGAACCAATTGGGAAGGTTCATCAAGATTGTCAAATATGAACATAGAGGAGAATATTATGGCAAACATGAGATTTCAGGATAAGAAAAGGGTCCATTTTCCAAATATGTGAAATTATGTAAAATAGTGGCTTAGTTCACTATGCCTGGTATTCTTAAGCAAAAGGATGTGACTGAAAGACATAATCGTATTTACCAAAAAAAGAAAAGAAAGGCATAATCGTACCCTAAAGGACATAATGACCGCCTTGTTTATACTTAACAGAGTCCTAAACAAATCAATATCGAAGACGAAATTTGAACTCTGGAAAGGTGGAAGCCTAACTTTGCCCACTTCATGTCTGGGGCTGCCTTGCTGAGGTACGTTTATATAATCCTTAAAAAAATAAGTTACATTCTCATTCTACTCGTTGTTATTTTATAAGATATCTTGATCACTCTAAGAGATACATATTTTAATGTAGAGAAGGAAAGCTAGAATTATAGAGTCATAAACAACTATGTTTCTAAAATATGATGTCTATGATGAGGGTGGTCCTTCTTACTATTCAGATGATAGCAGGACGGATACTATAGTTATTTGGTATCCATCATTTATATAGATAGAATTAGTAGATCATGGTCTTGGTACCGAACCATTATAGAAACAGGAATCCATACTTACGCAAACTGAGGTTCCTGAGGTATAAGAACCAGTTCAGTTAAGAAGATCCACCAGAATAAGAAGACCTGCTATTTCATCTAATTGCATAGTCTATTTGGGTAAACAAGATTATGATTATTGGACATGTTATTTCGTATCCATCACTCATATAGACAGAACCAGTGGATCATGGTCTTGGTATCGTACCATTAGAGAAACAGGAACCCGTACCTATACAAACTAAGGTTCCTGAGGTACAAGAACCAGTTCAGTTAAGAAGATCCACTAGAGTGAGAAGACCTGCTATTTCATCTAATTGCATAATCTATTTGGGTAAACAAGATTATGATTATTGGACATGTTGTTGATCCACTTACTTTTTTAGAAGCTATTTTTGAAGCCCCTGTAGATTTGTGATGGGATGCAATAAAAGATGAGATGCAATCCATAAAGTATAATAAGATATTAGATCTAGTTGATTCGCCTCAAAATTACAAACTTATCAGTTGGGAGTCGGTTTTAAGACCAAAAAGGACTCTCATGGTAACGTTGAGTAGTTTAAAGCTTGGTTAGTTGCTAGAAGATTCATTTAGAGATAAGGAATTGACTTTAATGTTACTTTTTCTCCTGTATCCTTTAAAGATGCATTTAGAGTGATCATGACAATAGTAGCTCATTACAATATAGAGCTACATCAAATGGAGATTAAAACTGCTTTCCTAAATGAACACTTTTATAAAGAGGTCTATATGGACCAACTTGAAGGATTTCAGGGTCAAGAAAAGCCTAACAAGGTTTGTAAATTGGGAAAATCAATATATGGTTTGAAACAGGCTTCCAAACAGGGGCACCTTAAGTTTGATGAGGTTGTTACCTTTTTTGACTTTACGGAAAATAAAGTTGAAAGATGTTTATATTATAAGGTCAAGGGGAGCAAAGTTATCTTTCTACTTTTGTATGTGCATGATATCTTGCTTGCATTAAATGACTTGACCATGTTGCATGAGGTAAAGCAACTTTTGGACAAACATTTTGACATAAAAGAGCTTGGAGAAGCATCTTTTGTCCTAGGTATTCAAATCCATTGGGACAGGTCTCGACACTCATTAGGCCTCTTAATATTGCTAATTGTAAACCTATTGGAGCACCTATTTCTCATTGTGAGAGATTGTCTTTGGCATAGTGTCCAAAGAATGATACAAAGAGAGAGAGAGAGAGAGAGAGAGAGAGGTTATTAAGAATGTTCCATAATATAGTTCGGTTGGTAGCTTGATGTATGTCTATATGTGCACTGGACTAGATATTGCATTTGTTGTTGGACTGCTAGGTAGATATTTGGCTAGCCTAGAAATGGGCCACTGGAATGTGGTTAAATGAGTGTTAAGATATTTAAAGGGAACTAAGGATTATATGTTGACATACAGAAGGGTCAACATTCTAAACCTCATAGGGTGTACAGATTTAGATTTTGCTACGTGTTTGGATGATAGAAAGTCTGCATCAGGATATATCTTTATGTTAACAGATGTAGTATCGTGGAAGAGTGTCAAGCAAACACTAGTGACTTCCTCGACTATGCATACATAGTTTGTGGCATGCTATAGGATTGCTACACAGGTAGTTTGGCTCAGGAACTTCATTTCTAAGTGGTTGATTCAGTGGTTAGACCTATTCAGTTATATTGTGATAATCTTTCTACTATGTTGTTTAGTAATAACAATAAGAACATCAGAGGGTTTAAGCATTTGGAGGTCAAGTATCTAACCATTAAGGAGTTAATCCAGAAAGGTGAAATTGAGGTGGAGCATTTAAGGACTGAGGATAAACTTGCTGATGCTTTGACTAAAAGACTTCACCCACATGTTTTTGAGAGACACGTATATAGTGTGGGTGTTAAGAAGTCCTTAGACGCTATTAGTTAGAGATCAATATGCTTGCTCCTTATACATTTGTATGTTTTTCATGTATTATAACAATATGTTTTATGAATAAAGATGATCATCATTTTGATCTCAGTCATACATGTTGTTATATATATTGTCATGATATAGGTGGAAATCTTAAGATTTATGTCGATTTTAAATATTTTAAAAGGTCATTGGGCATATATATACAACTTGACCTTAAGCCTATATCATTAGGACACATATGATTATAAGTAAATCAATGGATTTTGATATGACATAGGGGATATAAGTGTTTAATCCCATAAAGGTTTTTTTTTCTAATTTAGTTTAGCATTCAGTAAGAGAAAACAAAATTTGTCTAATGTTGTTTAGTATAAAGTTTAGAGAAATTGACCCCTACAAATGGAAAGATGATACATTTCAGATCATACAGATATCATCTTAGTTTGCCCCTGTCCATTTCTCATTCATGTTAGTGAGGTATTAGATATGCATGATTGTATTAGATCTGTGTCACACATGACACTTAAATTTGATATTTTCTAGTATCGAAAGTCTTACGGGACAAAATGATGGACTTTCATTATCTTTGAATTAAATGGTTTTTTTAAAACTTGGTTGACCTATACATTGATTTGCCTTAGTTGTTTTTTTTGTATTGGTTTTTATAATTGTTATTATTCTCCAAGGGGGAGAATGTTAGAAATTTTCCAGATATTAGACAACAATTAATTACGATTATATTGTTTTAATAAATTTACAATTAAGATAATCAAATTTGATCCGGTTAAAAGATAATAAAATAACTCGATAAAGGATCTTGTTTAATAGGTTAAAGTCTAACGAAGAAAATGGGCTCTAATCAGTGTGGGCCGGACTTGTATTAAACCAGCGATGGAAAAGCCTAATATGGATGCTATATATATAAGATTAAGGTCTTTTGCAGTTGTTTAAGCAAATTGTGAACATTCAAATTTTCTGACCCGTCAAAAGATTCACGCGTTAAGAAAGTTGCAGAGATCCTTGTGATCAACTTTCGTAAAGGTCATCATCAAAATGCGAAGGTTTCGGCTTTGAAAAGGTTGTTTAAAGTTATGGAAGCGAATTAAGGTATTTCTCGTATTTTCGTCGTTCATTCACTTCTACATTGATCTTGGGTACGTAGCTGAGGCTCCTGTTACTGCATCTTTTACTTACAATTATGACAGTAGAAATTGAACCTGCGACATGACATAGTAACAACTTAATCTTGAGAAAAGTACAACAGTAGAAAGGCACATCTTTTATCCTTTTACATACAATGAGAATTAAATAGAAGTCTCGGTTGGCTCTATCGTGCTGAAAACTTTAACATGATCCCTGAAACATGTCTTTGGATTTGCTGCATTCTACGTAAAACCTCTCTCATCTCGATCCTCATATCAGGTGATTCTTCACAACACTGAAGGGCTAAACTCATGATTGATGATAAACATTCCTCTTTAGCAGCAAATTGTTCTCCCTCTGTAGTTATCAAATTGGAATCTATGGTCTTAAAAATTATTCCTGCCGACAATGAGTTGAGGACCCACTGTTTTAAGCTCATTTCTCCATTGAACATCTCATCTGTGGGTTTCTTCCTTGTAAATGTCTCCATCAGCATAATTCCGTAACTGTATACATCACCACTAGTGGACACAATTCCTTGTGATCCATACTCTGCATGTTCACACCAATAACTTTAAAGAACAATGACTGTAACTTCAAAAATGCTTAGTAATTTGTATCAGAAATATTACCTGGTGCCATGTAACCAACTGTAGCTAGAGTTTTGGTCTGTGTCAACGATATGGTTTCACCTAATAACTTCGAAATGCCAAAATCTCCTAAATGTGCGACCATATTTTCATCTAACAGAACGTTGCTAGGCTTCACGTCACAGTGGACTATTGGCGCAGATTGACCATAGTGGAGATATTCCAGCGCATTTGCTACGTCCAAAAGTATGTCTATTCTCTGCAGAATAGACAAGGACAAGCAAGGATTGTCAGAGTATAACAAGAGATCAAGGCTACCATTTGACATGTACTCCATCACCAATGCTTTGTAATCAGGGTTGCTGCAACTTCCGATGATCTTCATGAGATTCCGGTGACGAATTTTTCGTATTACTTCGCATTCGCTATCAAAGCTCTTAAATGCTCCTTCCTGTTGCAAATTGAAAACCTTTACAGCGACAACCACCCCATCAACAATTATCCCTTTATACACTGAACTGAAACTGCCTTTACCCAGTAGGCTACTTTGATCAAATTGGTTTGTTGCCTGCATAAGCTCGTAGTATGAAATCCTTCTATATGTTTCTTTTGGAAACAAAGTAGCTTCAGGAGCCTTTTCTTTGGTCTTCCTTCTTCGACGTCTCAACAGAAACAGTACAGAGAGTACTAGAACAAGTATGGCTGAAGCAGTTGCTGGTAAAATATACTTCAGCACTAATACTCCTGCCTTCATTGATCGTTGACGGTGGCAAGGTGGGACATTTAGCTGAGAGGCACCACAGAGTCC
>JAOQMR010000002.1:30291737-30304051 GCA_027563865.1 Erythroxylum pelleterianum
GTCAATCTGGGGTATCCTCAGTTTAAGTTGCATGTATAATACGGCATTAAGATATTGCCACTTGACATGAAAATGAAGTTCACCGAAAAAGCTTGGTTTAATGGTTACCGATGTGACCTTTGAGAGTACATTCAAGTCAATAGCAGAGCTGATTTCTTGTTTCAAAATAGGGACAGAATCTGAATAATCAAATTATCATTAACTTGGTTATCGAGGGTTTAATTCCATGCAAGTTGAAAGGAGACTTAAAATGCATACAATCATATGAACAGAAAAAGTTGTTACTCTTAAAACAATGAGCATCAAAAGTACCTGTAAATCTGTTCAAACCAAAACGCAGTTGCTTTAACATTGTACAGTTTCCCATATCTCTTGGTATGCTTCCCTCAAAGGCATTGCCATAAAGAAACATGTGCTCCAGACTTGGCAGACGACGACAAAGATCCATTGGGAGAGTTCCATACATGCTATTATTCGAAAATATAAACTCTTGTAAAGAAGATATGTTGAAGAGAGTGGAGGGAATTGAACCAGTTAAGTTGTTGTCATTGACAGCAAATTCGACCAAGTTATTAAGATTTCCAACCTCCCATGGTATTTCACCTGTAATAATGAAAATCATTACTGTTTACTGCTCATTTCAAAGTCAAGGTGGGTACGTTTGAAGTCAAGAGTGACCTCAGAGAGTATGGGTTGAAGGTTATCCACAAAAAGATCAGCCTACTTGATGTCAGGATAGAATCTTGAGGTGACATTCATCTCGTAAGTTTACGTGCAGAGTCTTTCCTTTGCAATCTTGAATTTCTTCTGTACTTTTAGAAATTTTTTAACACCTTGGCCCAATAACATAATTTACTCTAAAGCAACGATAGATTAGATTAATTTTTAAAACTATTATTATTATCTATAATTAAATATTTAATGTTCAAAAATTATATTTCATAAATAAATATTTGAAAATATAAATTTATTCATTTTAAATTATCAAATATTTTATTGAATAATTATCATATTTGAAATTATTAACTTTCCCAATTAATCTTATTTAAATTTAAATTAATTGTAAAAATAAATTAAATAATTAAATTAAATAATTCATAATTCTTATTACTAATTAATATAAAACAATCAAATCATATATGTTTAATCAATAATAAAACATATTATGACAAATAAAAGGAAAATTTTAAAATTAGATTCTTGTAGTTTTCATAAGTTGAATTTATATTTTCTATTTTCTTTTGTTGGTTTCTTTTTATTTTTCACAAGTTGAATTTATATTTTCTATTTTCTTTTGTAATAAAAACAGAAAGTAAGAAACAAAAGCATCTTTAACATTACCTTGCAAGTAATTATGACCAATATCGAACACCTCAAGCATGGTTACGTTGCCGAGTTCTCTTGGTATGCTTCCTCCGATCTGGTTTACACGTAGTTTTAAGACTCGTAGCATCGCGCACCTCTCTATGCTCGTCGGAATTTGGCCAGATAGTTTGTTAAACGGAATTACTAGCTCTTCAAGCACTGGCAAATTGTAGCATAGATCCTGTGGGAGACTTCCTGACAGGTTATTCGATGCCAGAGAGATTGCCTTCAACGAAGATATGTTGAAAACTGACGAGGGTATGGAACCTGTTAGCTGATTGTCAGTCAGGTTCAACAACTGCAACTGGAACAGAGACCCTATCTCTTCGGGAATGTTTCCTCCAAATCCATTTCCTGCCAAGTTCATCCATTTCAGTCGTCTCAAATCACCCAGTTCAGAGGGTATTTCTCCACTAAAGCTATTGTTGCTTATGTCCAAAGCTACGAGGAATGAGAGGTTTCCAAGGTACGGTGTGAGAGACCCAGCGAGGCCCATGGTGGGAAGATTCAATGCCGTGACCCTCCCATGGCGAGGACTGCAAGAGACACCCAACCATTCGCAAAAGGAAGTGGCAGTGGACCAGTTAGTGGACAAGATGTTATCATCAGGATTTGTCTGAATTGCAGATTTAAACGCCAGAAGAGCTGTTTCGTCTGATTTCAGTGAAAGTCGGCTAACAATGGCGAGACAGAGAGAGCAATGGAATAGGAAAAGGAAAGCTCTAAAGAGGTAATCGTTTGGCATGGTGATGGCTCACGAGGGAAAGAGTGTTACTTTTGATACAGAAAGTTATGGGATGGACACCATTATTAATAATAGCTTGGGAGTGGGAGATGATAAGTTCCATCGAGTTTCCTGCTGACTTGCGAGGTGGTCCGTGGGAACACCAAACATAGTCAAATGTTGACTATAGTTAACATTTAATGATAAATTTTTTTTATTAAAAATATATTGAAAATATTTTTTTTTGTTAGACCAAGGTATCTACCGATGGGTCCAGTGACTAATCCTCTCACTGGTTTGTAGGCACCTCACAGGGTGGGATAGCTAGCCCAAGAATTTAAGGATGCTTCATACCCAAAGTTAAGGATCAAACCCCTGATCTTTGATTAAGGATGGATGAATCTCTGTCACTCAACCACACCTAAAAATATTTTGATTACATGTGAACAAGATATTTTTCTAATATGATTTTATTTAATTTTTTTGTTTAAGATAATGTTTTCAACTCTACGACAAGAAGGTTAGACTTTGTATATGGACTGTGACGCGGATAATGCTGAAACTCGGGAAATTGTAGTGTCACTTTTCACAGTGATAATGACTTAGAAACAGCATCATTGAAGGTATGTGGTCAACGGAAAATTGTCATTCTGATCAGTACAAGTATTGTATTACTATTTTTTTCCAACCGATGAACTCTAACTTGGCCTTTGTGCGTATTAACTAATCCAAAATATTAGATATCGTCAACAATATTTGACTCATGATGTTAACACCTAACTAACATTGCCAACATTTCAGCTGTCCTTTTTCAGAAAAAAGACAGGCACAGTTGCTCATATGAGCAAGGTAATTCGTCTGATCAACTTTAAGTCCAGATTAATTTGAAATTAGCAGTACTTAAAGTACAATCCTTAAGATATACATTTTTCGTAAATTGTTAGGTATTTACATGTCTCACATCAATATATTTTGATCACAAATATTATTGATTTATGTCGATATAAAATAGAGATGATTATGGTTTTCAATATACAAGAAAAAAACACAACAACATGCAAGTGAAAAAGAACTAACAAATAAATTGTTAATGTGAACTAGACTATTCTCATGATAATTAACACTCCAATTATTTGCATAACATATTTTGGTTATTTATAAGATGAACGTTATTATGCTAATCGTACTATCGCTCTTTGGGTCCATTCACTAATCTTATCCAATCCTACCCATTGAGAATATGGTTAACCACAAAATATTCTAATTAAGTAAAAGATATGAATTTTCCTCTAACATTTTTTTAAAAAAGTCTAAGTTAGTAATTAAAGTTTTTATGGTATTTCGTTATATCTTAACATTTTTAAAATGTTACTGGTAATACCTTAAGACCTAACAAAGCTAAGTTATTGGCAATATATAGGTAATCGATTTAACTTATGTGATGTCACAGCTAAGCAATTTGAACAAATAATTTTGTAAGACATTAGCTAAATATGTGATTTTTATCTTAATATTTCACAAAAGGTCTAAATAAGCCCCTACCACTATTAGTATTACCATTTTGCACCCTATTCAAAATACAATAAGTACTATTTTAGCAAACATTAGAGTATAAAGTGGTACTAAGATAATGGTAAAAGCTTATTTACCGTGAAATGTTGAAGTGCAAATAATACCTTTGGTCATTCTTATTATTGTTAAGTTGGGTATTGTGTAATAGTGTGTTGAAGAGATTACTGGACAATATTCAAAGACCAACATTTTTCTTTCCATTGTTAATGATTCTTGTCTTTTAACAATTTATGGGGATTGATAGTTTATAATCAACTTTTACCATTTTTAGGAAATAAGCTAATCTTGTTGAACATAAATACTAAAGCTATGAAAGTTATATTGATTGGTTATGACATTAAATTTTTGATATTGAGACATGTTGATTTTTATTTAATGCTCATTATTTATTGCCTAAAACCAAAAATTGGTATCATATAACCATCATAAGTTCTCACGCTATATTTTATCTCATTTATCTCATCTTCTTATGTTTTCGTCAAGTTTTACACTCAATTTTTAGAAAGCTCAAATTAAATCATTTTTTGGAGCATAAACTACTCATATATCAGTTATACAAGTGTTTACGTATGTTTTGAGCAAGATTTTTTCAAGCAAAAAAGGTAAAGAATACAAGTTTCTCGAACCTCTAACAATGGCTTAAATTTGTTGTTTTTAAATCTCCTTTTTAAGCAATTTTTGTTTAAATTAATATCATGAATCTCTTAATTTTAGAAGAGGAGCATAATCCCTTTAAGATCACCTAAAATTGCTTCCTTAATGATGAGATATAATCAAGTTAGGGAATAAGTCGTATGACTCGTTTGGAGGTTTAAAAATAAGATATTTATAATTTTACAATTATTGAGTATTTACAATTTGAGCACTATCTAATATTATAGTTTTGTCATTACTACAATTTATAGTTTTGCTACCATCATATATATATATATATATATATATATATATATATATACTAATGCAAGGCAGTCAACTCCATTGAGTCTCTGGACTTATTGTTTTTTCTATCTTTATACACTTTTGTTTGTTTTCGGAAAATAGGATTTAGCTCAGGATTACCCATTTTTTATTCCAGGGTTTTCCTGAATTTGAAAGTTATCACTTAGTAAGTTTCCATACAAAGGCTCAATCCAATTAAGTTCGTAGTGTCTACCAATTTCGCCATATCGGGATTGATAGTTTATAATCAAAATTTACCATTTTTAGGAAATAAGCTAAACTTTTTGTACATACATACTAAAGCTATGAAAGTTATATTGGTTGGTTATGACATTAAATATTTGATATTGAGACATGTTGATTTTTTATTTAATGCTCATTATTTATTGCCTAAAATCCAAATTTTGGTATCATATAAACATCATAAGTTCTCAAGCTATGTTTTATCTCATTTTTCTCATCTTCTTATGTTTTCGTCTACCAATTACACTCAATTTTAGAAAACTCAAATTAACTCATTTTTTGGGGTATAAACTACTCATATATCAGTTACACAAGTGTTTACATATGTTTTGAGCAAGATTTTTCAAGCAAAAAAGGTAAAGAATACAGGTTTCTTGAACCTTTAACAATGGTTTAAATATGTTGGCTTTAAATCTCCTTTTTGAGCAACTTTTTGTTTAAATTAATATCATGAATCTCTTAATTTTAGAAGAGGAGCAAAATTCCTTTAAGATACCTAAAATTGCTTCCTCAATAGTGAGATATAATCAAGTTAGGGAATAAGTTGTATGACTCGTTTAGAGGTTTAAAAATAAAATATTTATAATTTTACAGTTATTGAGTATTTTAGTTTTATCACTATTGAGTATTTACAATTTTAGCACTGTCTCATATTTATAGTTTTGTCATTACTACAATTTATAGTTTTGCCACCATCATATATATATATATATATATACACACACACACACTAATGTAAGGCAGTCAATTCCATTTGTTAGAATAACTTCCATTGAGTCTTTGGACCTATCGCATTTTTTTTGTCTTTATACACTTTGTTTGTTTTCGGAAAATAGGATTTGGCTCAGGATTATCCATTTTTTATTCCAGGGTTTCCCTATATATAGATATATGTTAATGCTATATAGCATTTTAATCTTGTTAACATTTTAATTTTGTTAAATTTGTAATATTGTTTTAGATATAATTCAATATTATGTGCTTATGAACTTACCTCCTGTAAGTATAGGAATTTTATTATTTTTATTGATATTATTTTCTCCTAGTGTTGATAAAATTTTCTAATAATATCTATATAGGAAATGAAATGATCTTATTGACAAGTTTACAGTTTGGTAGGATGCCTTATATTATAGAGGAGATGATCATTATTCTTGCTAAGAAGGAGGATGAAATGAAGAAATGAAGGGCAAAAAGCATGGTAATGGTTATAAGCCAAAACTATGGTGGTTAGAAAAGGAAGCCTCTACCAAAGAATATCAATAATAATAATCCTTTCAAGAAACATAATATGCATAACAAAGGAAAAGGACAAGGAGTGGCCTTAGTTTATGAACAAGCAATGAGAATGAGATGAAGCTTTATGTATGTATGAACCTTTAAATGAAATTATTTCTTATATTAATGAAAATGAATTACAGCTTTATTTAATGCACCTGTGTTTTACAAAATGGGATAAAAGTATACATTGATGTGAACAAACACATTGCTCTGAACACACTAGATAAATAAAAGATAACTCGTATTGGTTTAGAATAAAATGGGATAAAGTTAGCTACTACATATCAGGACTATTCAAAAAGTAATAAATATAACAGATCATTAGCATTACATATGGGCTACCCTTATTACTTTTTATTACAACTAAGAAGCAACATCTTGACTTCTCATATTGTGCAAAGCAACAAATGCAAGGCATGCCTCTTAGTTGTATATACTTTGATGTTTGAAATCTCTTATTGTAATATTACAAAATAGCTCTTTTTAACCCTAAAATATATTAACTAAGATTGTCTCTAAAGTATGCCACAAACTTATTAGCAATTCATTGGTAATCAATCTTCTTGCTCTTAAATTTTCTCTCACAAGAGTGAGTTTCCTAAAATGTCTTGACCTAAAATGCATGCCTATCTTATGTAAGACTTACATCTACTCTCCACCCATATTCTTTTTAAACTCTATAGTAACTTTTGACATTTCACTTTTATGTACATATATTCAAATCCCATCTACATATTCAAGTTCTTCAAAGTCTTTCTAAATGTGTTGATAGAATAAGGCTCAAAACGATTATTTTGACTTCTTCTTATTCTCATCATTTGAACTTCCTTCTATGCTATCAATGTCTTCGTCATCAACTTCAATATCATTATCCCCTAAATCAATATTCTAAACACTCATACTCCACTCACTCATATTAGGTAACTCTTCTTCTATATCACATTCAAATATATTATCAGTAATTTCTTCACTTGAATACTCCAAACCATTGAAATATATTGACTAAATATCATTAAAAGATGGCATCTGACTCATTTGATGCTTTAGGGTCTACTCCAGTAGTTATTGTAATAGGTGTATTTATGGGTACCTCAGTGGTTAGTTTAGTGGCTACTATCGTAGCTTCTTCAAAACCTGCCTTAGTGCACAATAGGACATCATCATCTTTAATTGTCTCAACAGGAATATTATTAAATGTGTATAATTTTAAATACTTTTCCTCATCCATATAAACCTCAACAGTCTTTAGTTTTCTTTCTTCAATTTCTTTTATCAACTTCCTAACATCATTAACATTATATAGTTATCTCAAACCATCATTAAATGACTTAAATGGGAATTTATAGGTAAAATCATATGCTTCTTCATACCCTAACATCTTAGTATTGAACATCAAATCAACCAAGGTAATATCTTCTACCTTAAATCCAAAACAATATCTCTCTCTACCTTCATATGTCATTTATGGTTTGAATTTGAAGCATCTACCATAAAAATACTCACAACTAAGTTTAGGGTCTAAAATATTATCCATTTCTCTAGTAAAACCTATAACAAAAAGAAAACAAACCCAATATAACAAAGTAATCTTATATAGTTATCAATATTAGTTAGCGATATATAATAGAAATGTCCCCTGATTATAATTTGGATGTTATCAGCAACTCAAGATTCAATAATTCAATGAGTAATAATTTAACAATGGTTTAATTGATAGACATTAAGCTTACTAAAGTACCAAAACTTAAGGATAATTCACATATATCCTCTTCATATGAAATTTGCAAATTATAACTATACCTAAAATAGTAAGGTGGGGAAGGATGAAAAAACTATAAGTTTGGAATGGTATCTTTGATTCAAAAGCAGTGCCATTAGGAAATATGTGTGTACTTAAGTATACATATGTTTGCTTGATGATCCATGAACAAAGAGCCATCTTTTGTTTCTCAGTAATTAGGATGTGCATAATTATTATATTATCGATTTAGATGTATCTGTTTACCTTTATAATTTTGATAGTTTGAGGGGGATACGCTTGATAGATTTCACTAGATAATACTACGCAGGTAGAAGAACTTATAATGATCTTGAAGTAGAACTTCAAAGAAAATCAAGGAAATTGAAGGAGGTCATTACAATAGTAGAAGATGAAGCTAAAAAATGCAAATCTACAAGGGAAGTTATAAAGTCTCTAGCAGTTAGGTTGTACTAATGCTTTTAATACTGTAAACATTTTCTAGTGTTGTATTTTTTTTACAGTATAAAAATTTATTTTGACATAGCAGTTTGTATAGATAATCGTAAAAATCCAGAACAAAATTAAAGAATGGCATAATCAGCAAAAAAGTTAACCAAAACACTAAAGGTAGACATTTTTGGTGTTGTATTTTACTATACAATTATAATATGAGATTGGTCAAAACTTTTTAGTGCAAGAATTCAGGTTTGATAAATTAGTTTATAGGGATAATTATAAAAATAATATGCACTATATAGGCTGGGGATCAATATCATATATATCGCTAATCCAGGAAATTTTGACAAAGGTAATCAGAGAAAAAGTTTAAGGATCTTTCGTGTATAATCCTGTATAATCTCGAATGTTATCAATTCCAATATGTAGACCAAATAATAAAATGTAAGCAAAGGTTCTCGATTCAAACCAAAAAAGCTAAAGATATAATCTTCGGTCAACTTTAATTGTCTTTCCACTTCGTCAATTGTTCATTTTCTCTACATAGCTGGCACGACACAACTTCAACCATTTTTTTTCTTTCTATGGATAATTTGATCTTGTGTGCCATCATGTTGATTATAGAACAACATTGTATAAAGTAAAATGGGTCATTTTGCTTTGAAAGTTGATTTGCAGAAGGCCTATGATAGGGCCAATTGGGATTATCTGCGGTTTGTGTTGTAGGTCTTTGGTTTTCCTTCTCGGTGGGTTTGTCTAATTTTAAGTGCTTTTTCTCAGTCTTCATTGGCTATTCTATGGAATGACAACTCCTCTGCATCATTCTCTACGACTCGAGGGCTTCACCAAGGAGATTTAATCTCTCCTTATTTATTTGTTCTTTATATGGAAGGTTTGACTATGCTTATTCAAAGAGTACTGATAAGTAAATATGCTTATTCAAAGAGTACTGATAAGTAAAAAATGGCTGCCGGTTAGGGCATCTAAAGGTGGGCCAGGTATTAGTCATTTACTTTTTGTTGATGACTTGTTGATTTTTGGTAAGGCTTCAGCTAAGCAGGGTAAAGTGGTCCGTGAGGTGTCGAATGTATTATGTATGGCAAATGGGCAGAGGGTTAATCTTTCTAAGTCAAGAATTTATTTTTCAAATTCTATTTCTTAGGTTATGAAGTCCCGGTTACAACAGTTGCTAGGAGTAGTAGTTACTTCTGAGTTGAGCAGGTATTTGGGTGTTCCGTTGCTGCATGGTTGTACATCAATTGCTCTTTATAAGCATATTGTGAGTTCTGTGGAGACTAGGCTAGCTAATTGTCATTCTACATTTCTGAGTCCCGCCAGGAAGGAAGTGCTTATTAAGTCTTCTATTTCTTCGCTACCAATTTACATGATGCAAACGGTTTGGTTACCTTCCTCTATTTGTGGTGCTTTAGATCGTTTGGCTTGTGATTTTTATTGGCGTTCATCACAGGATAGGCGTAAGCTGCATTTGGTTGGTTGGAATTGGCTTATTTGGCCAAAGAGTTATGGTGGTCTTACTTCAAAAAGTTCTAGATTGATGAATGTTGCTTTGTTTGGTAAGTTGGGATGGGAGTTATTTTTGAATGATTCTGTTTTGTAGGTGGAGGTGTTACGTCATAAATATTGTAATGGTGGGTCTATTCCCTTTTTTCTAAGGGTTCGGATTCCAGTTTATGGAAGGGGGTAGTTAAAAGTTTTGATTTGTTGTTTCCTCTTTCGGTTTGGCGGGTTGAGGATGGTTCTTAGATTAGTATTTGGTTTAATAATTGGTGCTCGGGAGTTCCTTTGATGAATCATATGGATGGTTTGTTAATAAGGGAAGAACACTTTCGGGTAGCACATATAATTAATGATGGTTCTTGGGATTTTTCAGGCTTACACTCTGCAATTCCGGATTAGCTCAGGGAGGTTATTCAGGAAATTCCTTTGCCTTTATTTACTTCGGTGTACGATAATATGTCTTGGAGTTTTTCTTCGAATAGTGCATATTTGGTTCGAGCAGCTTATAACGCACTTCTTTCGGAAGAGGTGTCTAATGTTCCTGTTTCGGTTATTTTTGCTTAGTTGTGGAAGGTGGCTGGTCCACCGAAATTGAAACATTTCTTATGGTTACTTGGGCACTCATGTCTTCCGACGAATTCTTTGTTATTCTCAAGGAGTTTGGCTACTTCTAGTTTTTGTGAAGTGTGCTCTTTATATGCTGAGTCTCTTTGCATTTGTTGCGTGATTGTAATCGTGCAGTTGCATGGTGGCAGTAGTGAGATGTTCCTGATGATTTCTTTATGGCGGTGAATTTGTTTGATTGGCTAGCTTTGAATCTGCGTGCTCATGTTATGGGTCGTTTTAGTTTTGCCTAGGAACATTGGTTCCTGGTAGGTATTTAGTTGTTGTGGAAGGCTCGGAACTTATGGGTTTTGCAAAAGGAGCTTATTTCCTTAACAAATTTGAATGGTTGTGTATTTAAAGTTGCAATGGTTGTGTCCTTGAATTCTGATTCAAACCCGAAGCTTCAAGGTGTGAGGCATTGGATTGGTTAGACTACGCTGCCATCTGGTTTGGTGAAGTTGAATTGTGACGGCAGTTCTATTGTTAATCCTGGGCTGACTAGTGGTGGAGAGTTGTTGCGAGATTCATTTGGTCGTTGGCTAGGGGGTATTCGTTTCGAACTGGTGTTTCAACTATCTTGGTGGGGAAGTTTTGCGAGGGATCATGGTTTTAGGCAGGTCGTGGTAGAATCTGATAGCATAGACGCGGTGCGGATGGTGAATTGTGGTATTATCTCTTCACATCCCTTATTTATTTTGGTTGTGAATATTCAAGCTTTACTTGCTAGGAATTGGAGTTGTTCTATTAAGCATGTGCTTTGTGAAGGTAATTTTGCGGCAGATTGTCTGACTAAATTGGATCATAGTATTTCTTCAAAATTTCAAGTTTGGGACTATATTCCTGAAGCTCTCTCCTTCATTATATGAGTTGATGCCTGTGGTATTTCTTTTATGAGGTAGTTTTAGTTCTCTCTTAGTTGTAACAAAAAAAAGTAACAAGTTGTGTGGGTTGAATAATCCCACACCACATCAATCGTTACGATAGACTACGTGCCATGTGTAGTGCCGTGCTACAAAAAAAGGACAATTCTTTGGATTTATGATTAAGGTTTCTACTGGATGCGAGTGAAAAATATTACACAACTAAAACCATGAGAGGGTTGATAAAATCTCAAACTACAAAGGATCTAGTATACTTAACTCAAGGTAACATTTTGTATTAAATTTGAAATAATTAAGAAAAATGAGCTTTCTTCAATACATTAAAAATATTTTGCTAATTAAGTAAGAAATGATTAATTAATAAAATTGAGAAATTAATCTTTAATAAAGTAATAAATGAAAATTTTAATTTTAATTTTAATTATTTATTTAATGGTGGAAGTAGTTTTCTTTAACAATAAAAATAGTTTTCTAATTAAGGAACAGTTATTTCTAATTAAATCAGAAAATAAATTTCTAATTATATTAGAATATTTTACTTATTGAAATTTGAGAAAGAATTTCCTAAATTATTGCAAGTAAGAAGAGTAATTTAATAGAAATTATTCTTAATTTTATTAAAAGAGAAGAAATAGTCGGAAATGTTTTCCAATTAAATACGAAAATGATTTTCAAATAGAATTTAATTTTTATCCAAAATAGGAATTTGATTTAATTAAGATTCAAAATACTTTAATTTAATTTAATTTAATTTTTTAAATGGTTGAAAACGTTATTTTAAATTTCGAAGGTTATATCAATAACTAAAATTAGACAAGGATTAGTCTAACTTTGCAGAAAATATTCTAATTGTTATAAAAGATAGAAATAATATGTTGTGCCACTAATTGTAGATGCACCATTTAATAGTTAGTGTACGTTATTGGTTTTGGTTTTACCTAACACAATAACACATATGGATTGGTTTGGTTTTACCTACACATATGGA
>JAOQMR010000002.1:30355818-30366016 GCA_027563865.1 Erythroxylum pelleterianum
ATAGGAATCATAACAAATCCTTATCCTAATGGATATATGACAACATAACATATCCTTATGGATTCACTCCTTTATTAATAAAGTCTAAACATCAAATGAAGAGACTAGAAATTCGTATAACAATAAATAATGAAATTATAAAAAACATAGTTAATTTGGTCATCCTTCGCTAAAACAACCATAAATTTTTAAAGAAAAGTTCAAATGAATTGAAAATTTCACCAACGTAACTGAAATTAGACTTAAAAAAGCTTTAAATTCATAAGTTACACACCCAAAATCACCAACGTTTGACTTTTCAAATTTTCTCTTAAATTAATCTTAAATTTTGTTTACCGCAAACACTTCAACTATTGAACCACGTTAAGTTTAGATTTCCAAAAGTTGGGCATGTCCTTGCTGATTTTGTGGCACACAAACTGCTAATCCAGGATAATTGAACTCCATACTCGGTACGACCCAATAGAGGGTACATTACAAGCTTGTTCTCCCTCATGGGTTCATGTTTTTTGTCCTAGTGCTGAGACGTCAGGACATCACACGCTTATCTGCTGCCATTGACAGTCTTGTGGAATAGTTTCTATTATGGAATTCTTAAGAGGGTCATCAACAAACCACCAGTTTCATATATTTTCTACTTTTATTCTGCTTAATTTATATCTTGTTATAAAATATCTTACTCTGGCTTTTGCGTAAAAAACCATTTGAAGTGAAAGTATTGCTACGAAGCTTTGAAGAAACCAAAGTAATTAACGACTTAACCTTTTGATTCTTTGGCACCTGGTAAAACTGCATAGTTACCTTCCGAATGACATTTTTAGAACAAAAAGAAAAGAGGGAAAAGAGAATGGCAAAGAAATCTCTTTTTCAACAGTAACTCATGTCTCTGCATTGTTTACATGCCTAATGAAAAGCTATGAGTTGATATTTCACCTTTCTAGCTTTTACTGGGAATACACCTAAATCTGAACCTAACTTAGAAAATTGGAGTGCATGTCCCTGGCACATACTATTTCACTTTCCCGGCAAAGAACAAGCGTATAGTGATGGAACAACAATCAGACGCCTAAAGAGGAGGCAAGGCAACCAGTCTAAATTTCCTTTCATTTTTTCATTTAGGAGCCAAATAGATATGCATTGCATAGAGTCTCGAAACTGCTATCAGATGGAGTGACTGATACAGAGGCATAGGTACTGAGATGGAAAATATATGGCCCTTTTTTATTCAAAAGGGTACATTAAAACAAAATTGAACTAAGCAAAAAGTTCTTCGAATTACAGAATCACCCATCATGATTATGATTACGTAGAATTCTCTTGGATACCTGCCTTTACCTCGCTGATTGTTTAATGGGTAACAGCAGCAGGTCGAATTCAACAGTGATATAGGTGAATCAGGTTTTCCGCTTGCTTAAAGCCTATATCCACTAGGTAGCTCCCAGTGGCTAAACATTCCTGTTGACTCGTTCTGCGAGGGACTGGGAGATTCCCATCAAGTAAAATAGTAAATTCCAGTGCAGGCAGGCCACAGGCTCAATTCAAATCCTGGATCGGAGTGTTTTTGGATTTTATTTGGATTGTATAGAATCATGATCATCCATTAATGTTAAATATAAAGTATTTAAATGAATCACTTTCTGCCGCATCTCCAAATCAACTGCTTGTATTTGATACATTTCACAGTTTCAACAATGGGAAAAGGTGTTTTACAAGTCTTACTGACATCGGCAATGACACAAACCCAACTAACGGACCTCTCTTTCTGTCCACTCCAATCAGGAAACGTGTCGCCAACTTGACGGTGATGCAAACTCAACTCTACAGTAGTAAGTCGTGGTCCTGACAGCCGAGCTTTATCAAGCAATCAGAGTTCAGTAAGACCTGGCAGCTCCTTATCCATCTTTGACCAGCCGACATTGATGTATTCAAAACCAGTAACTTCGCAAGAGATGGGAAATGCGAAACCTGGGATAAACCCTATTTTCACGCCGTGGTTTCTTGTCCAAAAGTCTCCATGCCCAAGAGAAAGTGACCGAAAGGTAAAATTTGGAGCAAAAACTACTTGCAGACATCTTTTACTTTGCTTTGTACAAGCTTTTCTTCAGAGGCTGTGAACCTCCTACCCAATGCAAGTCCCTGAAATGCAACGCAAGTCCTTTTCAGGGGGCTGGACAGTGATATTTTATCCTCCTGCTAGTGAAAATGCAGCAGCAAATGAGCTATCGTGTGTTAAAAAGGGATGGATTCATCTTTTGAAAGGAAGCATAAGTTGTCATGTCTTTTTTTACCAGATTATCTGGTTCCTGAAATTCCTAAAAGTCTTCAAACAACAAGGAAATTGCTACAAAGGATCATTAGAAACCTTGTCATATATATATAAAATGTGTCACACCGTCTCTACTATTGGTAATGGAGCCAACCAAAAAAAGGAATGGTAATCTAGTTTCAATGTCCATCATGCAAGAGAAATAATTGAGTTCACATGCATGAGGAGGAGCCCTTACGTCACCCCAAAATTATCAACTACTTTTAAGCATACCGTCTGCCAACTCCAACGTTTCTTCTCATGCGTATTTCAAAAGGTCGCATGTCATCGTCGTAATCATAATCATCATCATCGTCTGAGTGTTCAAAAGTCATTCTACATATGCATACGAACTTGGAAAGAAAATCATGCTCATGCCGTCCAAAACGCCTTTCAGGGTTTTCCTTAAGCTCAAAAGCTTTAATGAAACGTTTTACTCATAAATTGCATCCAACCATACCCTAACTCACTTAGCTTCATTCATAATTTGGTTATTTTGAGCTTGTTGTAAACAAATTTTGATTTTATAAAATTTAGTTAAAAGTAAAATTTGAAGAGGTCCGATATACACAATTTTACCCTAATTTTATTTTGGAACCGAGATAATAATTAATAAAAAAAGTACAAAAGAACCCCCCAAACCCATATTTATATTCATCCATTCAATTGGATATTAGTAGGTAATTAGACACTGCATGATTGAATTGAAGAGATACCCAATCCTTATCACCTCGTGAATAAAAAGTCAGGATCGCAAATGCTATTGCCTGTTTGCCTCTTGCTGCTACTCCTCCTCCTGGACCACTATGCTTGTTTGTTTTCCTACCTCCTCCCCATTAAACGCTTTGCATTTTTGTTTTATTTCTTCCGAAAACATTTCCCCTGGTCTAATATTGTATGCAGTGTTTTCCTTTCCTACCCTAAGTTCGAGATTAGATTATACAAAATATTTATTTATGATGTCCTTAAAGGTTATTCTATAATTCAGTGTAATCTTTAACATTAATTCCTAAAGATACAAAAGCAAAAAATTTTAAATTTTGTTCAAAATGATTAATAAAATGTTAGAATTTGATAATTGAATATATATCTTTGTTTTCATAAAAGCCAAAAACTTAAAACTCTTTAAGTTTATCATACAAAACTTTGAAGTGATAATATTTAATAGATAACTGAATTATCTAAAATAACAATAATTAAATTCTAGTTCACTTTAAATTTAAGGATTTTTTAAAACCTAAATAGCTTCCTTAATTAATTAATTAGTTTAAGTAAGTCCGACTTAGAGAAGTGTTTAGGGTTTCTGTCTTATGTGGTTAGCCATGTTGATAACATTAACGGAGGTACTAATGTTATGTTATAATTAAAAAAATCAAATGTTTAAGCATTTAATTACTAATTTTAAAGCTTAAATTATAACTATAAAATTGTATAAATTTTAATATTTTTTTATAATTAACCCATGATTTAAGGACTAGCAACTCATCGTTACATTTGAATATTGAATACAATAATAAAGTTTTATTTTAAAAGAAAATTACAAAATTCTTATAAGAATAAAAGATGGTAATCAAATTTTCCTATTTACGCTATTTCTATCGAACTTGTCATATAGGAATTGTCTACTACGAAGTACTTGGTTGGCATAATTTATAGGCTATTATGTCAATCCGAAGATTTATCTAGCACATATTTAAAAAATAATGACAACGAATTTCTCTATTTCTTAAAAAAAGAGGCTAGTAAGTTTCTTTTTAAAATTTTATACACTAATAGCTATCGTGTAATCGACAACTTAATTTGGTTAAATTGATATACATAATAATGAAATTATGCAAACATTGTTTCAGCGTTAGGTATTTATTCCTTGCAAAGTCTGATTGCCGTACTTTAATTTTCTGTAAACAAGAAAAGAGGAAATACAAAGGAGAGAAGCGTAACGGCAGATAAACGGAAAAGAAAACGGTGTGAGAGAGTAATCGACATGCTGGTAATTCAGTACAAAAGACAAGGTCAATTTCGGTACATAAGAACAAAACATAATTAGTGGGAAAAAGGCGAAGAGAACGGAAAGCAGAGAGAGAGAGGAAAAGACCAAAACCTCACATAAATAAAAAAACAAAAAAACAAACATTTATGTCTCTTTCTCTCTCTAGAAAAGAAAAAGTTGAGAGAGGGAAGAGAAGGGTTGAAGGGTGGGGGTGAGAAGAGCTGGATTCACATGGCCTTGTTCTTCTTCTTGTCTCTCTCTTTCTTCTCATTTCTCTCTCATTCTTAGTCTCTTTCTCTCTTTCTCTTCTGGGTCTCTCCTATTCTTCTCCCATCTTCACACCTCATGATCTCTTTTGGTCTCTGAGTGCCTGAAGTATCTACCTTTCTCTTCCTCTTCCTCCCTGTGTCCACCCATGGCTGATGATAAGGTTTGCCTTTCTTCAAGTTTTCACTGAAATCTCTTGCATTTTTGTGAAAAATTTCTGCTTGCTTTAGGTGAAAGAGGTTTCCTCTTTTTTCCTGGTTGGGATTATATGACTCGGGCTCAGTTCCGTGAGTTTCTTTTCTTTTTCACGAGATAAAGTTAGGGGGGGCTTTACTTGCTTTCTGTTGCTGCAAATTTTCTGAGTAGCCAAAGGAGTTCTCTTTTCGCAGTGGGTTGGCTATGATGGGTGCAGTTTGATGGGAAGTTAGAAATTGGTGTTTTTTCTTCTACTCATATGCATGTTCTGAGTTTCCAAACATAGTACTGCTGGTTTTCTAGTTCTATCATAAGCGATCTTGCGGGACGAGGCCGTAGGAACCTGGGAAATTCGAATTTCCTGTCTGATCTACGATCTTGCTCTTTCCCTTCGATCAACACAGTTTTTCCCTTTTTCCCCTCTTCTGTAGAGGCAGAGCTTAGTTGTCTATTGGGATTTTACTTGTTTTTTTTTTCACTTACAATATTCAAGCGTTGATCTCTGCTTTGAGCATTAGGAAAACTGATTCTAGATCAGAGGGCCATTTCCTTTTTAGCTTTTTCTTCATGGGTTGTGGAGGGATACTAAACATTTTGATCTCAGTCTTGAGTTGACTTTTGATTAACACTACCTAACCTTACCTGCTTTATGGATGCTTTTAGATCACTAAATTAGGGTAAATCTTGTTTATGTAAGTTGATGATGCTGGTATCCGTTATTCGTGGTCACGTTCTTTTTGTGTTACTCTTGCTTCTTACCTAATGTAATTTCTCTGACGTTATTTCTGAGCAAGTTTTGCCTCTTTGCTTTAATTGTTTTTCGACTTTAGTCTTTAGCTGATGACTTTTGTGACTAATTTATCTTCCTATGCTTGCTATGTTTTGTATTGTTGCTTCCTGGTGCTTCCCCTGCTTTTTAAAAAATGAACTGTGATATACTTGATCTTATTACTTCGATTTGCAGGAAATGGCAGCCCGAGTTGTTGATGGGAATGATGCAGTCACTGGCCATATCATCTCCACCACTATTGGAGGAAAAAATGGAGAACCCAAACAGGTAACCTTCCTTGTGAATACTACCCTTTTCTTCTTACCACTGTATTTTTCTTTTTATCTTTATAGTGAATGGTAATCACAAGAAACAAACATAATGTTGACCAATTATGAAGGCTTAGATGACTGAGGCTTTTTTCCTGGACTTTTTTTTCTCTCAGACTATAAGTTATATGGCAGAGCGTGTTGTGGGTACTGGATCGTTTGGTATAGTTTTCCAGGTATGTTAATTTCGGTATGTTTATATATATTTTTTAATTTAGATTTGCATCAACAGCTCATTTATATCTTATTCTAGGCAAAATGCTTGGAAACTGGGGAGACTGTGGCAATCAAGAAGGTTTTGCAGGACAAAAGATACAAGAATCGTGAATTGCAGTTAATGCGTGTGATGGACCATCCTAATGTCATCTCATTGAAGCATTGTTTCTTTTCCACAACAAATAACAATGAACTCTTTCTCAACTTGGTTATGGAATATGTGCCTGAGAGTATGTACCGGGTTTTGAAGCATTACAGTAATGCGAAGCAGACAATGCCACTTATTTATGTGAAACTTTACATGTACCAGGTCTTTATAATAAATTATATATTTGATATTTGATCTGGATCACATGTTCTAATGCTAACTGTGGGAGTTACAGATATTCAGGGGTCTGGCATATATCCATACTGCTCCTGGAGTTTGTCACAGAGACTTGAAGCCTCAAAACATCCTGGTATTTCTCTGTGACTGTTATTTCCTGATGAAGCTATGCGTTCTTTAAGGACTGTGAAGATGAGTTTTCCTTTCTGCAGGTTGATCCTCTGACTCACCAGGTTAAGCTGTGTGATTTTGGGAGTGCGAAAGTGTTGGTAAGCTGAGTTCCCCTTCTTGTTTCTACTCATTTCTAGTGTCATTGATGAGTTGAAGTATCAGAATAAGTTTTTTCCACAAGCTCTTAGCTTTTATTTGGGTGAGACATTAAGAACTTGGATCATTAGATTTAACTATCCCTATATGGTTTAGCATGAAATTTATTAAATTTGTGTAATGTCATTGATCTGTTGACAGTTAACATAGTCTCAGCACGATTGTTACCTTTCTAATAAGTATTTAGTACCTTCTATGCTAGTCTTTAGGTTGCATTTTACTTAAGCCTCTATTTTTTACCTATTATTAATCAATTTTCATTTTTAAAAGTCTAATGGTGTATGAAATTCTAATGCACGCATTTTCCAACTTTTAAGCCTCAATTAAAAGAGTACTGCTCAGTTATACTATTACACCCCTTTTCTGTTTTTAATTCATTTCTTTGACAATGGATGCATTTATCAGATCAAGGGTGAAGCAAACATATCATACATTTGTTCCCGGTTCTATCGAGCTCCAGAACTTATATTTGGTGCCACGGAGTACTCAACCTCGATTGATATATGGTCAGCTGGTTGTGTCCTGGCTGAGCTTCTTCTGGGCCAGGTTTGGATCTTGCTTATTTTGAGTTTGTTCTCTTTCCAAGTACAAAGTCATATTCTATTGTAGTGTTTCAGACTCCTTAGCATTTGGCAATTTTTGGCAGCCATTGTTCCCTGGAGAAAATGCAGTGGATCAGCTTGTTGAGATTATAAAGGTATATCATACTTTGCAGTGTTTACTTGATTCATGCTATCACGAGCAATCTACTTAAGTACTGTCTTCTCAGGTTCTTGGAACTCCAACCCGAGAGGAAATTCGTTGTATGAACCCAAATTACACTGATTTTCGGTTTCCGCAGATAAAAGCTCATCCTTGGCACAAGGTTGTTTTTTTTTTAAATTTTAATGTTACTTTTCATTAATCATGAAATCATAGTTCACTTGATAGATAAGATACTTATGATTCATGTTATGATTAATGGGCTTAGATTTTCCACAAAAGGATGCCTCCAGAAGCAATTGACCTTGCCTCTCGTCTGCTGCAATACTCACCAAATTTTCGCTGCACAGCAGTGAGTTCAACTATTTAGTCTCTCTTCTATCTTTATTTTTGTTAATATCATTCTTTAATATGCTTTAGTAGTTTGGTATACTTGTTCACAACCTATTGTCAAGTTCTAATCACTTTCAATATATTTTACACCACATATTTTTCTTATCTTAAACTATCCTTATTTGTTTTCTTACAAGCAAGCAATCTTTTCTGACAAATGTTTTCATTGTTTGTAGTTGGAAGCATGTGCTCATCCCTTCTTTGATGAACTTCGAGAGCCAAATTGCCGCCTGCCAAATGGCCGCCCTCTGCCACCTCTATTCAATTTTAAACAAGAAGTATGTAATACCTCTCAGATCTTATTGTGTTGTTGAGTACGGGGTTTCTTTGGGTAAACAAAAAATCAAATGGATTCAAATGGTTTTTCTATAAAGTGTCAATAAGCTATTTTTGAATGGTAGCTGTTCATTAGCTGAATGAGGTTCATCTTACACTCCATGTTCATATTTATAAATCTTGCAACTGTATGCCAACAACCTTGGAGTACTGTGATTACATTATTGCCTGCAATTTTATGAGACAACAATTTTGTTAGGACTGCTTGGTTATTTTTCTTCGTTAATGTGATAATGCTTTTGGCTTGTAGTTAAATGGTGCTTCTCCTGAGCTCGTCAACAAGTTGATACCTGATCATGTGAAACGGCAAATGGGTCTAAACATTTTGCATCTGGCTGGCACATGAAGCAAAAAGAGCTATGCAGGGTTTGATCAGTAATACAGAGATTAGCATCTGGCATTTGTTTTGTGATACTAAAGAACGGGGAAGGAAAAGGAGGATGAGGATGTGTTGTTATTTGCTTGATCATTATGGTCGAGGTCTGACCAGCAAATATACTCGGTTAAAAGTTTGTAAAGACGAGGTGGCTGGAGAGCTGTACTTTCTTGGATGTTTTCTTCTCCACGTTTTTCCTCTATCTCAGAATGCCTCTTTATTTTTTCTTTTGTTTTTGTTTATGTACATGTCCAATAGTAAAGATAGCCTGGGGTGGACGTGATCTGATAGCAGCTAGTGGGAGGTAAAAGCTGGAGAAGTGTTATCTGTAGCTAGAAAGAAAGCTCCTTATAGAATGGCCCAAAGAAATTAGTGGGCATGTTGTTTGATGTTGGCATTTTGCTTACTTGCTGTGTCGTTTCATTTTTTTGTTTTAGCTTTCCCGTGACTTCTGGTGGCAAGACCTTTTAAGAACTACTGCAGACAATTGTCATTACTCAACTGTTTGTGCAAAGTAATCCTATCAGATGTTCTCTTGTAGTATAGTATTAGTAACACTTGTTCCATCCCCCTGCAACACTTTCAGACATTTTTGTGACTTGCACACTGTCACATGGTTTGCACGTTAAGATATGATTCAACTGGTCTCGTATGTATTGTGGATCAGATTGAGCTGATGGAATGGAACCTCAGTTAAATGAATGAATATGCTTATAAATACATCCCATATTTCAGTATCTTTGCTGGCTTAAATTAATCAGGTCTAGGCATAGGAATAACTAGATGGTAGTCAAAGAGGATGCATGCATGCCAGTGGACACCATCATTGTACACCACATTATTGTTGAGTTGTCCCATGTCTTTCCTCCAAAATTGACCGCATAATGGTAGTAGGAGCAAAAGTTGTCGGCCGATCAAGCACTGACTGCATGTATCCTCGTGCCGGAGGGGATCAAAATTGTCAATTCTTTGACGTTGGTGGGGTCGAAAGCAAGGTTTTTTCAGCTGTTAGAAGCTAATCAAGCGTGGTAAAAAGAGGTCATTCAAAAAGAGGCCATTCTTATAGCCTAGGATGCCATTACCTAATGACCAATTAACTAAGAACATGCAACTTTATAGAGAAAAGGTTAACAAGAGAGAGAGAGCAAACCATCTCTGTCAGGTTCGACTCTCGAGATTTTTTATGTACTTACCTAATCAGCTTTCTGGTTCTTTACCTTCGAAACACATGTCTAAGTTACCCTATCTTACTCTATCCAAGAGTCAGACAACGTCGTTTTTACAATAAGAATTCAAAGGGGTTGTGAGACAAATAATAGATCAAGTCATCAAACTTGAGAAGCGAGCTGCCAAACCACGCCGGCTTGGAGAAAGAAATTAAAGTAGAGCCATGTTTAAAATATAATTATTTATGTTCAAATCGACTTTACAGGATTGTTATTACATACATGTATTCTATGTATGTACTGGACTATTATTTACATACATGTTTATTGTGACAAAGCTTGTATGTATGTAAATTTATTTATTTAGTTTAATTTATTAATTAATAATTTATATTTTCATTATAATTTTATTAATCCTTTTGTTTTATTTATTATAACAATAAATAATGAAATTTGTTATAATCAATAATTTTCTTCTATTTATTATGAACATAAAATCCCT
>JAOQMR010000002.1:30366116-30385802 GCA_027563865.1 Erythroxylum pelleterianum
TCTTTTGTCGGCCATCTGTTTACCTTCAGCACTACAAACAAAAAGCCTACAAATCAACTTACCACTTTTGTCTTTGTAACTTTTGCTTCTTCTAATTCCAAATCCCACTTGCTTCGCATAAGTTAAATAACAATGATAAGCATCTGCTTCTGTCTCGAACTGCATGGCAATTTACGGAACTAACTCTCTTCCAACCAAATTTCTTCCGTTCATATCACAGCTCTGGTTCCGAGAAGCAATGTCATTGTTACGTTGTTCTTTATCACTTTCATAATTTAAACGGAGGCATGGCGTCGATGTACCTTCCATGTTGACACCTGTGTAATTCAAAAACCAGCACCATTTTTTTACATATTAGGAATACAGTTGATAACATATTCTTGGAATACAATTAATAATCATATTCACATAATACATACTAACGATTCAGTTGATAACATATTCTTAGAATACAATTCATAATCATATTCACAGAATACATAATAACGATTCAGTTGATAACATATTCTTAGAATACAATTAATAATCATATTCACACAATTCATAATAACCATTCAGTTGATAACATATTCTTATAATACAATTAATAATCATGTCAAATATAATAACAATAATAATTAAGATTTAGATAAGAAGGATTTTAATAATAAGAATAATACTATTATTAATATAATTTACAATAAAATTATACATAAACGTTATACTAATTAGTATATAAACTCCAGTCGGGAAATTATTATGATAATAAATTTAATCTCTTAGAATAATTATATTTATAAGAATACTATATTTACTAATAATAACTGCATGTATTAATATTAATAAAATTGTTCATAATAAGATAATAATACTAATAATAATAATAATAATAAATACAATAACAATAACAATAATAATTATATGAACATAATAATAAGAGATTTAATGATAATAATGATAGCAGTTTATATAATCAGGGAATTAATAATAATAATAATAATAAGATGTAGAAAATAATAATATTATTAAGATAATAATGACAATAATAATATTATTATTATCAACAATAATAAGATGATGATAATAATAATAATATTAATACGTTCGAAACCATTATTATTCAGTAGAACTTACGACTGCCATCAACCACAGAACAGAGTAAACTTCAACCATCCCATATTAATTACCACAAACACAAACATTCCAGTATTTATTAACAGACACACAGTTGTTATTAACAGAACAACAAACACGAATTTATTAACAAAAAAAGTTTTCATTAGCATAATCAATCTAGTATTTATTAACAGAGACAGTAGTTTTTGACATAAACATTCCAGTATTTTAAACCACTATTTATTAAGAGTCAGATTCCAGATATATCACGTTGAAAACGAAAACGTAAAATTGAAAGATAGAAGATATATCACAAGCAGACCAGAGTACACGATAATGCCTTTAACTACCACCTTCTAGATTTCGAATATGGCAACACAGACAATTTCCAAGTTTCTGCAGAACATTGAGAAATGGTTTTCAATTTTTGCACCTGAGAACATGGCTGAAAATTATATAAGATATATGAAGAAAACGAAGGTTGGTGGAGACGAAGATGCTCTGCTTTGTAGTATGAACAGTAACAAAGTTTCTTAAAATTATATTACCAAATCAGTTCATTGGCGGGAAGAGTCGGAGATAATTTCTTGGAAATAACAAATATTTCCAGTAATCATTGTTGTTAATAAATGCCTTCAGAATTTATTCAGATTCTATATGATTCTTTAATAGTTCTTACTCATTTAATTGTTTTGAAAATTAAACGATGTAATTTCCTTTATATTTGTTATTCTTGAAATTTATCTCCAAATTATTAATACTTGTCGTAATTTATATAATAATAATAATGATAATAATAACAAGCATAATTATCATTATTATTATGCTTATTATTATTATTATTATTTAGAACGTAATAGAAATTAATATAGCTATTCACTTTAATTATCGAATATAATAATAATAATAAGGAAAATAATAACAATAATATTAATAATAATAAGATAAAACATATAATAAGATAATGATAATAATACTAAAATTAATAACAATAATAATAAGAAAATAATAATAATAATAATTACAATAATTATAAAAATAATAATAACAAAATCATAATAATAATAACAATAGTAATAATATTATTATTAATATTATTATTATTATAAAAAGAAAAAATAATAATGATAATCAAAATATTAATAAATATAAAATTATTTATATTAATAATAATAAAATTGTTAATAATAAGATAATAATACAAATAATAATAATAATAAATACAATAACAATAACAATAATGTAATTATTTGACATAATAACAAGAGATTTAATGATAATAATGATGGCAATTTATATAATAACGGATTTACTCATAATAATATTAATAATTATAATAAGATTTCGGAAATAATAATAATAATAATAAGATAATAATAACAACAATAAAAATATTATTATGAAAAATAATAAGATGATGATGATGATAATCATAATAATCATAATAATAATAATAATAATAATAATAATAATAACAACAACAACAATCATAATAATAATAATAAGATTTAGATAATAATAATAATAATAATCAATGACATAATAATAATAAGATTTAGATAATAATAATAATCAATGACATAATAATAATAAGATTTAGATAATAATATTACTAATAAGACGATAATAATAATAACAATAACAATAATAATAATAAAAATAATAACAATAATAATTGACATAATAATAATAATAAGAAGAAAAAGAATTATTATATAATAATATATATAATTATAATATACTGGCTCGCCCACGCGAGCCGAAAATTCGCCCTCACGAGCTGAAAATAGGTGGCTCGCGAGGGCGAGCCTGATCAATTATATTATATGAATTAACAAATTTTACAATTAAATTATATATAAGATTTATAATAATAAGTACATATTCTCCACTAAGAAAAATTACTTATAAGTTATATAATAAAAGATAAAATTAAAATAATACTATATATTAGTATATTTAATTAAATTAATAATCATATCGAATATAATAATAATAATAATTAAGATCTAGATAATAAGGGATTTTGTAATAGGAATAATACTAATACTAATAAAATATACAATAAAATTATATATAAATTTATAATAATAAGTATATAAACTAAAGTCGGAAATTTATAATAATAATAATTAAAAATTCTAAGAATAATTATATTTATAAGAATACTATATTTAATAATAATTAGAAGAAAATTAATTATAATAAGCAATTTTATTAGAATAGTAGAAATTAAGATAGATGCATTTTATCAAAATTAGGA
Source organism: Erythroxylum pelleterianum (assembly GCA_027563865.1). Taxonomy (NCBI): domain Eukaryota; kingdom Viridiplantae; phylum Streptophyta; class Magnoliopsida; order Malpighiales; family Erythroxylaceae; genus Erythroxylum; species Erythroxylum pelleterianum. Next base: position 30,369,475 of record JAOQMR010000002.1, read on the forward strand.
TTTTAATAATAATAGCAATAATAATAATACTAATATTAAGAATTAATATAATTTAAATTATTGATAAGATTTTTATTAATAGGTATATATATTGAAGTCGGAAAATAATTATAATTATTATAATAATAAATTATAAGAAATTTTAATGATAATCAGGGATTTTATGTTCATAATAAATAGAAGAAAATTATTGATTATAACAAATTTCATTATTTATTGTTATAATAAATATAACAAAAGGATTAATAAAATTATAATGGAAATATAAATTATTAATTAATAAATTAAACTAAATAAATAAATTTACATACATACAAGCCTTTTCACAATAAACATGTATGTAAATAATAGTCCCGTACATACATAGAATACATGTATGTAATAACAATCCTGTAAAGTCGATCTGAACATAAATAATTATATTTTAAACATGACTCTGCTTTAATTTCTTTCTCCAAGCCGGCGTGGTTTAGCGGCTCGCTTCTCAAGTTTGATGACTTGATCTGTTATCTGTCTCGCAACCTCGCATGCACCCTTTGAATTCTTACCGCAAAAATGACACCGTCTTACTCTTGGATAGAGTAAGACAGGGTAACTTGGACAGGTGATCTGTACTCCTTTACCCTCCTGCCAGAAACTGCAAAGAAAGAAAGAAGAAAGTCGAGAAAAGTTACAGGATTTTTGCATTCAATTTCTTTTATTCCTAGGCTCAAAAGGGTGTTGAAACAAAGAATTCAATATAACAATTTATTCAATAATGCATGTCTATCCAAGTTTATGCAATATGTGTTCATGGCGATTGAAGAATCTTTTACAGTTCGTGATCTTTGGATTGTTCTTAAGAGATATACGACAATCGTCCTTCCAAAGCTCTCTTCTTCACAAACCAAACAACCTCCATCACTAACTTTTTAAATATTGTCTCGACCATTACTGAAGAGCTCGTAGTTATGGGAGATCATATCTTGGATGATGACCTTGTTTTGCTCATATTGAACGACCTCCCTATTGATTATGAATCTTTTATTATAACTATTAAACACTAGGATTCCATCATCACCTTTTCGGATCTTAGAGTCAAGCTCTTCATCTATAAGTATTGGCTAATGACGTATCACTCACCATATCTCTCTAAGACGACATTGGTTGCTTCTTACTCTGGTAGGATCGACAACAAGCATTTACAAGGTGGGAGAAGTGGCTTTGGAGGATGACACAACTCTGGCAACCAAAGAAACTTTACAAGATGAAGCCCTAATACTAATTGTCATCATTTTGACCATTAAAGGGCTGAGCCTTCTCATAGGCTGACAGTCCCTAATTCATCTTCACCAACTAGTTTTAAATTTTAATTACTAGCCCAATCCAGACCACATTTCCAGCACCAGTTGACCGGATTTTCCTACGTTCAATTCCCATAAACTCAAACTAATATACACACCTTATGCAACCACCTTTTATAAATTCAATTATAATGAACCAAATCCCCAATGTAATATAAGATTTGTTGGAAATAGGGACATATTCTCACCTATAGTCATTTTAGATGTTTTGAGTCTCGAAATTGTCCATTCGTCCTCCAATCTGAACCCAATCATCTCACCGCAACGTTCTCTATCATGAATGTTCATGATCTTATGGATGTGCCACAATTCGGTTTCAATGAAATTGTTAAATGGTTATCTAACATTGGTGTTACTACTCACATGACATCTTATTCTCATCTTATGAAATTCATAACTCTATATGAAGGTTTAAACTAAATGCTTGTTGATAATGGGTATATCCTTCCTATTTCCACTACTGGCACTTTAACCTTTTGTACTTGTATTCGTCTAATTCATCTTAATGAGATTTGAGTGATTTCACATCGTACTACTAACATGTTATTCATAGCCAAATTTGTTATAAATAACTCCTATCTCATTGAATTTATCATTTCTGTTATATTGTGAAGGATCTCTAAGTCAAGATATTGCTTCTCGTAAGTTCTATCTACAATAATCTCTATCTGATGAAGATTTCTCTGCATTTTAAAAGCTTTTTTTGGATTCACAGTCACTTTAGCTTCGCTCATTTTGCGACTTGCCTATCCATGTCAGTCCATGCTCTTTAGATTATCTAGTTATTTATTTATTAAGTCTAATGTCATACCTCCTTATATCTCTTGTCTTCAAGAAAAAAGTGTTCACCTTTCTTTTCTATCATCTTTTCGTATTTTAATAAAACCACTACTAAAAATCTTTTCTTCAACATTATCAAAATTTTCAATGCGATGAAATTCAAGAACTCATCAAAGGTGTCTTTACTCAAAATCTCACTACAAATGACATTATTTATAATATCTTTTACCCCCATACTCCTCAACAAAATGATCCTTCTAAATTTAAAATTTATTACATTACTGAAATTGGTCCCATTCTTCTTCTCCACGCCTCTCCCTAAATTCTTCTAGTTTGAAGCCCTTTCTATTGCTATCTATCTCATCAACTTATTACCTACTCATGTTCTTCATTATAAGTCTACGTGTGAACTACTTTTCAGAACCAAACCAAATCTTTCTCATCTTCAAGTTTTTGAATGTACTTGTTTTCCTTTTTTTTTGGTTCCACTTGTCTTGAAAAACTCACATCTAAATCTATCTTATGTGTTTTTTTGGTTATTGTTCTTAGTATAAATGATATCTCTAAATTAATCCTATCACTTCTAAACTTTACACTCTCATGTTCTCTTTCTTGAATATGACTTTCCTTATGTTAACTCTCTTGGAATGACTTTCCCTCCCTCTTCTTCTTCCATCCTCGTACTACCTTTTCCTTTCATCCCACTTCCCTCAAATAGTCCTTTCATTTCTTCTCTACCTTTTTTTTTTGCCTCAACCTAATCCATTTTCACATCCCATTGTCACGCGTACACATGATTACACACACATCCCTCGATCCTTTTCTAACTATATCACTTACTTTATCCTCATGATAGCTCCTCACTTTCTTGATCCTACATTCTTAACTTAAGACAATAATTTTTCCACTAGTGCCAAGCTATGCTTGATGAGTTTAATGCTTTACCTTGCAACCACATATGGACTCTTATTCCTCCTCCATCAAATGCCAATATTGTTAGTTATAAGTGGGTGATTCGTACCAAACAAAACTTTGATAGTTCTCTTTAGTGTTATAAAGCCTTTCTTATTGTCAAAGGATATCATCAAAATTTAGGCATTGACTACATCGATACCTTTAGTCTGATTATCTGACTCACCACCATTCGCATTGTTATTAACCTTGTTTTATCTCAGAATTGGTCAGTTCATTAGCTTGATTTCAGTAACACTTTTCTTTATGGTCATCTCGAAGAACAAATCTTTTGTGATTCAACCTCCTTTCTTTATAGATCCCCACCATGTTCATTAAGTTTATTGACTTCATAAAGCTTTACATCAACTAAAACAAGCTCTTTAAGTTTGGTTTCATTGGTTGAATCATAAGTTTATCAAACTTAACTTAACTTCCTCAAACTATGACACTTTGTTTATTCATACCACCTCATCTCACACCACCTTTGTCTTAGTCTCTGTAGATGATATTTTGGTTAGAAGTATTCGACTTGTTCATGGTAAGTCGACTTGTGACAACTTTTTCGTAAACTTCTCCGCTCTGAGATAACTCGACTTGTGCAGTGTAAGTCGACTTGTGTACATGAAGTCTCCATAAGTCGACTTGTTAAGGATAAGTCGACTTGTATACCATATTTTCCATCTCCGCTCTTTGACAACTCGACTTGCTTCAATATATAACTCAACTTGTGCAATATATAACTCGACTTGCAGCTACTTCCAACGGATACTTTCAATTAAATATCCCATAATCTTTACTTTTAATGCCTCAATTAAGTTGAGGATTATTTCCTTCTTGATTCCTCAATTAATTTATAAGTCTCCTTGATTTCTTTTCATTCCAAAAATATCTGCAATCAATTTCTTACCTATTCTATATATTTTATTATTATCAAAACATTAAGGAATGTATTTTGTCAACCACCATTGGTCCAACATCAAGTGCACCCCTTTAGCTTTTTGTTGGAAAAACATTCTCTCAGCCTCCTGAAGGAAAAGTGCATGTTTGCGTTTAGCATTCAAGGTGGCCGCAAGGTTGGAATCTGTAGGGTTGTGAATGGAAAGCTAGTAGTGTCGGTCAAAGTCTGCTTGAGCTTCCTTAGCTTTCTGTGAAATATGCCCATATACATCATTGTTCAATCTCTTAAGGGGGTGCTTCAAAAATTTTAATCTAGCAGCAAGGATAAACTAAGCATTCCCCGAGACTTCGACCCCCCAATTGGCATTAACTACGTTTTAGAAAGTCGGGTGTTGGAGCCAGAAGTTGAAGAATTTGAAAGGCCGATTCCCTTTGTTCTGCTTTTTGCTGAAATCCACAACAATGGGGCAGTGGTCTGAATCAATGCGCATTGGGAGGAAGGATGCCGAACAATACCAATCATTTTCTGCCCAAACTGAATTAACAAGAACGCAATCCAATTTTTCCCAAAGCATATTTTTATGCCAAGTGTAGGTTTCATCGTATGAGGCCGCATCCTCTAGTCCCAAGGTCATCCGAAAATCTAGCAGATCTTTCATGAAGTATGCAGTAGGTGGTTTACAGCCTAGTCTTTCCGACGCCTTACAAACGCAATTAAAGTCTCCCATTAGAAGCCAAGGCACATGAGGACTAGTCGGGTATCCCATAAGGTGGTACCAAAGTTCCCTTCTTTTTGTCACACTATATAGGCCATATATGCAAGTCACCAAAAACGCATAGTTGGAAGATATTTGTAAGAGCCGACAGTGGATATGTTGTTCTCCAACCTCCAAAATCTGACATGAGTAATTAGAGGGATCCCATATGATTGCCATCTACCCTTTCCAATTAACTCAAAATTGTGGCTAAACTTCAATCCTGGAAACCGATGCATCACCATCCTCTCCAAACCTGTCACAGTAAGTTTAGTTTCTAATAGGAAAAGGAATTTACACTTGTGTTGTCGGGTGAGAGTGACAACAATTTTTGGTCACGAGGTCGTATTAAGACCTCGGACATTCCAGCTTAGAAAACTCATTTGATCAAACGGGAGGGGCCAACCCCTCCATTCTTCCCTCCTACCCCCACTGTTTCTCTTTTCTGCCTGGATTTGCCTTGCTTGGGAATTTTCTGCCAATTGTCCCCTGGAGGGGATCCATCAGGTTCTACCCCAACATCTTTACCTTTTGACTTCAAAGGCTACATGTCATTCCCCAGATCAGTAGTTGTAACCTCTGCCGACAGATGAGGCTCAGTACTAGTGTTAGCATTTGTCTGACTAATATTTCCCCCAACAGCACCTGTATGAAGCACCGGTGGGGTTGGTAAGGCAGGCTGATGCCTCGACCCCTTAAGTGGGCGTGAGGGGCCCTGATTAGGACCACATGGAACCTCCATGTTAGTGGCAGCTTGCAGAGTGCTGGCCGACTTACCACTGCTCTTGGGAACCCATTTTTGGACCTTAGGCATAGATTTTGTGCAAGTAAACACATTGTGGCCAAAATGTCTACAGTCACAACAATAGGATGGGAAAGTATCGTACACCACCGATTGTAAGAATTTGGTCCCTTCCGGTAGCTTCACCTCAAAGCTAGTAATGGGGGGCTTGGAAACATCAACTTCAACAAGCATGCAGGCATAACCGATTCTGGCGTGCTGAAGGGTAACTTGGTCGGTACAAATTGGTTTACCGATTATGGAACCAAGTTTAGACAACCCTTTACTCGTCCAAAGGTCTAAGGGCACATTAGGGAGTTTAATCCATATCGGAAGAGCCATAAAGTCTTGGAAGTTAAATGCAAATCTGGGAGCAAGCTTCTTCAACATTAATGTTTTGCCATACAGCACATACGGACCAGCAGCCAATACACTGGTTTGGTCCTCTTTCGAATCAAACCTGAATACGAGCCATCCACCTTCATGCGAGATAATTCTGCATTTCACCCCCTATTGTACAATCAGCCCTTCAACAGCTCTCATACCAGGAAACCTTCCAGTGAAAACACCGACCAAGCAATAACCCCATTCCAGCTCTAAGTCCAGGCGATCTTCATTCAAGATAGTCAATTCCTTGTCCACCGGCATTTGTTCCAACTGCAAACCCTGATTCAAAGCACGGTTGTTGCAAAAAAGGCTAGCAAAAGATGGTTTTGATTGCTTACCTGTAGGGCTATCTGGAGTGCCAGTCGGCTGGGAACCAGCATCCTTGCTCGTATCGGCAGGCTGCTGGCTTGGAGGGATAGGAGGCATTTTATCAAGCAGTTGGTCAGCAGTCGACTCCTCCTTTGAGTTTTCAGTTTCTACAGTGTCTTGACTACCCAGCACAATATCACCCGCAACATCATCTTCCTCATCTGAAGTTGAAACCGCATCATAAGGGTCGACAGTAAGAATTTCATTAACAACACCCTTACCGGTTTTAAGGGAAGCACCTGACTTGTTACCCGAGAGAACAGCTTTCACACCTCCAGAAGTAGTCTTCGGATTACCCCTCAGCACTTGCGACAATAGCGACGGTTTCACATTTGCAATCCTTGGTCGAGCTTGGGCAGTCTTCAGACCCTCATTGAGTTCAGTGGCCATGGCCTGAGGTGCTTCGGTGTTAGCCAATAGATGCTGATCCTTAGGTTTTTTCTTACCCATGGGGCATGGAGGTACCTCACCACTCCCCCCAATAATGCTCTCAGGGGCAGTCACCTTGCAACACCCAGGGGCGATGCCACAGAGAAGACCACAAGGGGAGCACCAATGCCTGCTAGCAGAGGCGAGATCCGAAGTGAAGTAACGCGGATCTACGGAGAAACGCCAAGGATCTATGCGCACAAGAGTCAGATCGAGGAATAGAACGAGCAGAAGGACCGACACATTAAGATGGACAAACCCTCAACGATACACCAACAAAGAACCACCACATAATGCACAAGAACACTCGGAGAAGCCAAAAACCATGAAGAAAATCCGTGGAAAGAGTGGCATAAGGTGGGCGCAATCTAGGAGAAGGAAACCCTAGAGAGAGACACTCTCAAAACGCCCTTCTTTAACCCATACCATTCTTAAGCTATTTAAACCAAAACTCTTTCAAAAAAATCCAACCAATCAAACATACTCTTACCTTGAATCTTCACCAAACAATGAATTTCTTGGCTTAAAATGAAGCTCTCATCATCCTCTTCCTTTTTCCCTTCTTGAGTAACTTCAAAATCTCTCTTGAAAACCATGAAAAATCCAACCCTAGCATCTTCTTCTTCTTTCCTTCCTCTTCTTCATGACAACTCTCTCATTTCTCTCTTTTTCTTGTTTTTTTTCTTGTAATTTTCGTGCTTCTCCTTCCTGATAAAGCCAACCCACATGTCTTTTTACCATTTGGCCATTAATGAGTTAGAAATGACCTTAATACCCTTACATAATAGCCTTATAACTTAAATGGCTTAGTGATCTTCCCAAATTGCCCTCATTCATACATGCTCTTTCTATTTAATTCAACCAAACCATATCTTAAAAATCCAACCAACATTAACAAAATAATTAACTCCAAATAAAATAATTAATCTTGCAAAATCTCAAGATTATTTAAACTATGCTTAACTTGGTTCCAAACGAAATCAAGGCCTTCTTCTAATCATGAAATTGAAGGAATTTGCTTGCACTTCCTTCTAAAGAAATGATCCTCATTGTCTTAATTTTCTAATGACACCAAAATCCTTCAATTTGGTTCCATATTCTAACAGTTATGCACCAAAAACTTTGGACTGTTCTTATACTGAAACAATATTCTATACTTAACTTCCATCCGAAAATTGACTTACTTAGAGATTGAATTAGAACTTAATTCCTTCATACAACTTATAGCCTTATCTCTCTAGTTTACCCCAAATCAAAAATCACCTCATTTGGATAACTAGAGGTCAAGTTATGGCTAAAACATCAAAGCATGCTCAATGAACTTACATTTTTTCAGCTTTTAACTCCCAATATTTCACATTCAACCTATCTTGTAACTAAACTTTTTTTTCTATTTCTATTCAATTTCATAAATTCTCCTTTTCTTTATATATGAACAATATCCAACAATTTCTCATTTAGTAGTCCTAACTTTCAAGAAAGGTTCGGGGTCCAACAATCTGTCTAAAATCACTCTAGTTGAGCAAATGAACTTCCTTTAAACTCAAGAGAAAAAAAGATCTTTAAGGCAATAGGCAATTATTGAAGGTGCTTTCTAATCAAAAGGTAGAGAGCAGCCAATGTCTAACAATAAAAATAAGAGGCAATACTGGAATAACAAGAAGAAGGAAGGTGAAAACAACAAGGAAGAAGAAAAGAAAAATCCCAGTCCATATTACAAAAAGACATCACATTAACCATAGGTGTGATAGTTTAGGCTTGATATTCAATACAGAACTTTACAATTGAAAGGGGCATATTGAAAAGGTCCGCAAGAAAAAAAAGCAAAGTGGGCAACAAAAACAGGTAGTTGATAAAGAATATTTGTGGCGCTGTTTTGCAAGCAACAAAACAGGTGAAGCTTGGTTAATTAATAGTAGTTGTACTCACCATATCACATATGATAAGTCCATGTTTAAAAGGCTTGATTAATCACAATTTTCCAAAGTGAGAATTGGGAGTGAAGACTACATTGATGTCCATAGAAAAGAGGATGTAGCAATTGTTTTTAGTGTAGGTATCAAAAATAACTTTAGTTATTTTATTTGTGCCTAAAATTAATCAAATCTGTTGAGTGTTAGACAACTACTTGAGAAGGGCTATTCTGTGGGGTTTAAAGATAAAGCTTGCATAATTGTTGACTCTGCTAGAAATGATTTGTTCTCAATAAAAATGAAGGGAAAGTGTTTCACACTTAGTTGGTAGGAAACAAACTCTTGCATCTACAATAACTCGAGTGATTGATCTAAACTTTGGTATAAAAGTTTAGGACTTTTTTTATTCTACACTTACATATATGTATAATAATGAGCTTGTGCATGATTTACCTAATATTAAAGAAAAGGCTGAAGTTTGTGAAGTGTGTTAACTTGTGAAGTCGTCTAGATCACCTTTTCCACATAAGAAAGCTTGGAAAGCAATAGAGAAACTCCAATTAGTCCACATTGATATATGTAGTCCAATAATAACATTATCATTGAATGGCAACATGTATTACATTTTGATGGTTTTAACATAATGTATAGGGTTTACTTTATGAAGTATAAATCAGAAGTTGCTGATTTGTTTTGGAAGTTTAAGAATAAATTGAAAATCAAAGTGGTCATAAAATCAAGGTGATTAGATTTAATAATGGAACTAAATACACTTATGAAAAATTCAACAAGTTTTGTAAAGATGAAGAGATTGAGCACCAATTGATAGCTACTTACACTCCTTAATAAAATGGAGTGAGTAAGAGGAAAAACAAAACAATAGTAAAAATGGTTAGGTGTTTGTTGTTTGAAAAGAAGATAGTAAAGAATTTTTGGGTTGAGGATGTTAGCAATGGGGACTATTTCCTTAATAGGCTGCCTAAAAAAATGAAGAACAAGGCACCATTCGAATCATGATTTGGTTATAAGCCTTCTTTGCAACAATTAAAAGTCTTTGGCAGTATATATTACACTTTCATTCCCAAGGTGAAAAGTGACAAGTTAAATTAGAAAGGAGGTCGACATTCTAATTGGCTATAGTACATCATCAAGGGCTACAAGGTTTATCAATTCTTGTTTGGAAAGGTGCTTGTTAGCAAAGAGATCAAATTTCATAAATCTTCATCTTGGAACCCAGACAAGTCTGAAGTAGAGAGTAATAGCTTACATTTTAATGTAACTTAGGGGAGATTATGGACGAATCAGGAGATGACGTTCTTATAAGAGGTACTAGATTACTTTCTGATAGTTACCATAAATGTAATGTTGCTATGCTTAAGCCTGCAGGTTTTAAAGAAGCATCAAAAGATCCAAAATAGGTAGCTTATGGAGGAGGAGTTAAGAATTATAGAAAAAAAATCATATATGGATTTCGGTGGATAGGCCAAGTCACACAAAATCACTTGGGTATTTAGGATAAAACTTAATGCTAATAGAACTATCAGGAAATGGAAAGCAAAATTGATAGTTAAAAGGTATACCCAATAGTTTGGAGTGGATTAACATTTGCATATATGGCTAGGCTTGATACAATCAGAATGTTGTTAGCATTTAAAGCTCAAGAGGAGTGGAGAGTTTTCAACTAGATGCCAAATTTTCCTTTCTTAATGACTATATGTGGGAGGAAATATTTGTAGAACAACATGAAGGCTTAAAAATAAAAGGGAAAGAAGAAAAAGTATACTTATTTAAAGTATACTTATTTAGAAGGGTCTTATATGGCTTGAAACAAGCACCAAGAGCCTTATATAGTAGGATTAATCATTTCTTATTAAAATTAGGATTCAAGAAGAGTTTGAGTGAATCAACTTTATATGTAAAAGTTATTTATGATGATATTGTTGTTGTCTCCTTGTATAAAAGTGTCTCCTTGTATGATGATGATTTGCTTGTTACAAGAAGCAATTCAACCTTGTGAAACACTTCAAATTTCATATGACGGAAGCATTTGAGATGACAAACTTAGGGGAGATGTCATACTTTCTTTGCATGAAAATTTTACAATTATAATAAACTATTTTCATTGGCCAACAAAAATATGCAAAAGAAGTGTTAAAATAATTCAAAATGGAGAGTTGTAAGCTAACAAGTACTCCTTTGGTGTAGAATGAGAAGCTAAGCAAAGATGATGGGCCTGAAAAGATTGATCAAGACCTCTACATAAATTTTGTAGGTTGTTTGATGTATTTAACTACAACAAGACTTGATATTATATATTTTATGAGTTTATTGTCCAGGTTTATGCATTGTTGTAGTGAGTTGCATTATAAGGCTGCAAAAAAGATTCTTAGATACAACAGAGGTACTATAGATTTTGAAGTTTTATTTGGAAAATTTGATAAGATGAGACTATTTGGGTATTCTGGAAGCGATTGGGAAGCATCTTGTGATGAAATGAAAGGTACTTCTGGATATCTATTCAGTTTTAGTAGATGATTTTTTTCATGGAATTCAAAAAAGCAAGATGTGGTTGCTTAGTCTATAGTAGAAGCTGAATATGTGGCATCTAGTGTTGCTGTTAATTAAGCCTTCCGACAGAAGAAGAAGTTGTCAAATTTGAAGCATGATTAGAAAGAAGCAACAAGAATTTATGTGGACAATCAAGCATCTATAATAATCTCAAATAATGCAATTTTTCATAGAAAAACCAAACATTTCAAGATTAAACTTTATTTTATTAAAGAAGTCTAGAAACATAAGGAGATTATCTTAGTATATTGCAAAACTAATGAACAAATTGAAAAAATTTTCCCACTGTCTTGAAAATTTTCCATTTAAAAAAATTATTATTTTAAATTTTGGCCCCATAAAAAAAGTTACTTTCATTAAAATTTTGCTCCCACTTAAAAAAAATTTCTGGATCCGCCCCTGATTATGACCAAGGCCTTATCTGAGTTTAGGTTTGAAGAACCAAAGAAGAAGAATGGAATTTGTAGTAAAAAGCAGTAATGAGGAGTATTGAGTTGTGCTACTTTTTCTGCAGTTAATAACCTAAGATTTTACAGTTAGCAACCTAAGATTCTGCAATCAAATTGTACAATCATTGACCAATTTGTAGGAGAAAATTTGTGATTTTTTGTTGTTGATTTGCTTGTATAAATTCAAGATGAATTAATACAAATATGTGTGCAAAAATTTCAGCGACCTACCGTGTTCTTTTTCTTGTTTCTAATAACACTCCCCTATTCATGATTCACACCACCTTCTCCATTAAAGATTTGGGATCCCTTCATAACTTCTTTGTATCAAAGCTCTACTCTACTTCTACTACGTCCAATGGTCTTCTCGCTACCCAAACTAAATACATTAAAAATCTCCTTCTTCGGACTTACCTTGACAACTCTACATCTGCTAACACACCCATTATCATTAATGGTTGTTGAAATATAATACACCACACATACTTTATCATCAATGGCTGTTGAAGATGACAAGTTAGCCAACTTCATATCCATTTTTCCTTGTAAATAAAACAAGAAAATGTAATCCATTGTTGCAGCAGGTGCCATCTTTCGATGAACAAATTGCTTGGAGCTTATTGATGCCATGTGACTCAAAGATACTGTTAGACTTTGGACTTTCACCAAGACAGGAACCGCTGTAAATCTACATTTTTGCATTTGTTGGCTTCTTTTCTCTGCTTGTGGTTCTTTCGGGATCATCTTTCTCGAGCCTCTGATACACTTCTTTCTCCCAAAGCCAAAGGCGTTAACTATGAACGGAGCATCTTTCTAACAGTACGTAAGTGTACAAGCATGAAGGTCTTGCCTCGTTTTACTTGGAACCAGTGATCTATGCGTTATTGTATGTTTAGGCATAATGATTTTCCTTCTAATTCATGAACGTATATTGCAATAAGTGTTCGGTTTGATGACACAGAAAAAAGAAATGATAGATGGGTTACTTACCTTCGCCTTAAAATAGTTTCTTCTAATATTCTGCTTTCAGCCATGTCAATCTTTTAAAATAGTTCTCTATATGTTTCCTTATTTTCTCAAATTTACATGGACATTTCAAAACCAATGAGGGTAAATACCTAAACCCCATCAAGCAGTTCTACTGTGAGTTGAGACAATCACCATTAATTAGGTGCTTAATGTTTCCATCGGTGAGTTGTAAATTTATAATCTTTTAGTGCTGTCGGCGTGCCGTGTGCACTTTTACATTATCTCTTTTACACATTACACCATATGGTAAATCCCCAACTAACATACACTAATTGTCTCCCCAACATTCTTATTGCTAAAAGTGAAAGAGTGTGAGAACATAGTGTGATGAAGAAGTATGACAAGTTATATTTGGCAGTGATATTGGCCATCTGAAGAGGTTGCCATTCCGTGAACTCCAAATTGCTACAGGCAACTTATTCTGAAACACATTATAGGAAGGTGGATGTGGGGTGGATCCATAAAGAATGTCTTCTATGTTATTGGTGGCATTTAAAAGGCGAAGAGCTCCAAATTGCATTTTCTAACAGAAGTCGAGATGATTGACCTGGCATTGCTTCCAAAATTGTTATGGTTGTATGGCTTTTGTTAGCCCTCTGGGAGATTTGTTTAATTACTTCCTTTTCTGTTAAAATATATATCCAACAATAACAACAACAACATTCAGTGAGAGTTCTGCTGAAATGTAGAGTTTGAAAAGGTTGAGTAATATGTAGCCTTACTCCTATATCCACTTCCCTTATTTAGTTCATCTTATGCACTAAAAAATCTAGTGTCCTGCTTCTATCTATTGAAGATCCCAACCTTGATGTCTGCTAGAATGTTTGATCAAATGCTTTAGAAGCAGTGACATATGGCTAAACTTATATTGTTGTCACATTAGTATGAGGCCTTGGAACTTTGTGGCTAAACTTATATCGTTGTCATATTAGTCAGACCTTCGACTTTGTGGCTAAACTTATATCGTTGTCATATTAGTTTGAAACCTTCAAACTTTGTCTTCCTACCTGCTCTTCTTGTCCAATTTTATTCTATTTGGAAATAAGACTAATACATATTTATGGATTTTATGTTTGTCTAAATTCTCTTCAATATAAACTTGTCCAGAAAGGTAAATCTTTAGATTCAACTTGCTAGATGGAACCCGCATTCCCCTTGGCATGTGGACTTCTACACTTGAATGATGCAATCAGAAAATAATTCAGAGGAACTTCAAAGTGGCAAATATCTTACTTGATATGAATGCTTTGAAGTTGTGGTTAGAGATTATGGTTTTGCCAAGCTATTAGTTAAGAAAAAAAAATCACATGTTATTGCATTAGAATATCTGTCAACTGTGAAGTGTTGAAATTGATGTTTCTAACACTTTAAAGTCTAAATTAAAGAGTACAACAACTTTATTGTATTATGAGTAAGAGATTTAGTTGCCATTATGCTTATAAGTGCTACCAAGGTGCTTATAATTTATTGAAACTTGGTAGACATATTGTAATACTTTTATAAGCTTTATAATCAATTCATTATATCACTCAAGATAAAAACAAGGTGATTTGATGATGGAGATAAACATTAGACACAAATTAAATTAAGTATAAAATTAAATTTAAAGAAATGGATGGTGAAAGCAATGGTTATCTAATAGAACAATCCATTTTGTGTCATTGTCAAAGCGAATAGTGTTTTTGGTATAAAAAATTCATAGCTCATAATTTATCATGACTAAAAGTCAAGAAAACGTCACCTAATAATTCAACAAGAAAATAATTAATATATATGTAGGTAAACAAATGCCTAACATTGAATATGAAGAAATAATTTTCATAATAACACTTTATAAGGAGGAAAAGGAGTGTTAAAGTTTTGGAATATCACTTATGATTTTGAAAGTCTTAGGACGAAAACTAACATTGTACCAACATTTGAAGCACTTTGTCAAAGTTTCTATTTTCTCAAGTCTAGAGAATCACGACATGAAGGAATGCGAATAGTAGTTGGTTTGCAGTGATGAAGCGATGGACCTTTCACGCCCTCGAATCGATGACTGCACATTGATCTGTTCTCAATTCAACTGTATAAAGTTGTTTATTTGATAGGGGTCTTTCTTTTGGAGCTCAAAAAGCTTTGTGGGATGGTAGACGAGCCCTGTGGGCCTGAAGCAAATCATAAACATTCTCTCTTTACATGCACATGAGGCTATTGGATGTTAGCAGAAGGGATCAATATCCATTGGGAATAACTTGAACAATCAATGAAAATGATCGCCATTTTTGCACGCTTAAGCTGATATAGTGTCTGTCCATGTTAACAGTGTATGGTTCTCACTTTGGGAAAGTGGATACAGCTGATATAGTGTCTGTCCATGTTAACAGTGTATGGTTCTCACTTTGGGAACGTGGATACAGCTGATAAGTGTATTATTACGCAGTAAACTACACATTCAAGTACAACCATTATTGAGGATTCGTTAGAAAGAGTTTGTTCTCTCATTCCCTAAAAATCAGGCCATTTGAATTACGTGTACAACCTGGCAGAGTGTAGACCTTTGTTGTCTCTGGGGATATTTTCATTACTTTGTCTTTCCTGGGTATAGTCAAGTAAAGAAAACATGAGAGTACGTATCTGTACTCATAATTGTGAAGAGTGCATCCAAAAGTAGCACTGAAGGTGAAGAAGATGACTTGTAACAATCAAGCTTATGATCACCTACTCCCCAATACCACCCACCTACTTCTTGTCCTAAACTTAAGGTCCTTTGCTATGGGTAAGGCCGTTTAATAGAAAAACAATCAGTAATGGGCAAGCAACATTAGGCGAAGTCACGAGGAGAATTTATTTGGTTCAACTTCGAATGTACCTCGAGAAGTATAATCCATGTTTACAGGTAACACGTAAAGACTCTTATCTTTGGCGTAAAATGATGGGTTGATAGACGAGAGACATGCCAAGAAAAGAATTTTCAAGCTCAAACTACAAGAAAACTCAAAATTCACAGCCCACCGAAACACCACGACGGCTTCTTTGCTTTTCAGACCTTTTGAGACGTTCCCTTTTGTTACTGTTATGTGTATCACAAGCCAACGTTTCATGCTTTTCCCCTTCTAAACGTCACTGGCAGAGACTTCCAAACTTGGGACTTGGGGAAGAGAAACCGCAAGTAAGACAATGTAATGAAAATTTAAGTTAAAAATATCTAAAATTCTGGCGTGTATCCAATTCTATACTTTGTTTCTTGGTTCAGAAAACTCTGATTCGCTGATTATGTGTTGACCATATGATCACGTAAACAAAAGAAGAAGAGCTAATTATGTCTAATTATCAAAAGGGTAACATGATGTCCACTCAAAAAGGTCTTGGCTCTCTTTGAAGCCGCCATATATATTCAATTCATTCAGAAACATAAAGTTTGCCAATATATAGTGTATATGGATTATGGAAGGAACACTTGCGGAGTTAAATTTGAGGGAGCCAACCTTGTGCCAACTTTCCATCTCTCTAGCTGTCCTGTCTGTCTGTCGCTCTCTCTAATCTTTCTTGCCTCTTTTGTGTCATTTCTTCTGTTTTTATTATGTTAAGTAAACTCTTGCTTCACAGTTAACTATTGGAGCATTCATAAGTGGGGTGGTTGAAGTTATCAAATGGGGTCGATAACGACCTGGGTTTCCAATTTTTCTCAT
>JAOQMR010000002.1:30393529-30410846 GCA_027563865.1 Erythroxylum pelleterianum
CTCTACTGTGCATGTGCTAGTCGACTTGTCTGAGGATACAAGTCGACTTACTCTACTACAATGGCAGACCTGGAAAAATTTTTCCAACATCCCAACTTCCATAGGTCATAACTCCTTACTCCGAACTCCAAATTGGACAAACTTAGTGTCTATTTCATAGAGACAAGAGAGTTCTATACTTTTTATGTAGGACACAAAAACTAATTCCACCTCTAAAGATATCAAAAATGCAATCAAAGTCACTGCCTAATCAAAATGTTCCACAACAGTACAATATTTTTCCAAAGAGCATAACTCTCCATTCCCTTAGCTAAAAATTACAAGCTGTATGTCAAAAAGTAAGAGCAAAACATATTCTACAACTTTTATGAACAACTTGGAAGCAAATTCCATCTCTACCTAAGTCAAACTTTCAAATGAAGGTTGTTGTTCTGTTTCACAATATCAACACATTGCCTTTACCACATCCAAACTTTACAAAGTCATAACTCTCAATCTACAAATCGAAAACTTACATACTTAGTGACAATGGAAAGCTAACAAGAAAGTCTTTAACTTTCATTAAGACCAATTTCACAAATTCATCCTAAATCAATTTAGAAAAATTCATCAAAGTTTCAGGTTATCAAGCTCGGGTACTGTTCATGCTGCACCTAAACTTCACTTTCAAAGCAAGATTCAACACTCTTCTAATCAAAATTGGACAATGCTTCCTTCACAAAAATTGTAGCCAAATATCTCAATTTTAATTCAAGACAAGCCTCACCTCATTTGCTCAACCACACAAAAAGTTATAATCAAAACATTGGAACATGTACAAGTTACATTTTCCAGATTTTAGACCTAAGCCACATTCTATCATTCCAATTCCAATTCTACACTAATAAGCAAGCAATTTGGCCAAGAAAATCAGCCACTATTTCATCAAGTCATCCACTTAATCATTTAGCCATAAAAATGGCAGCAACCACACAATCCATTTTTATTTGTTTCCACTCATCTTAAATCACAAAAAATCCACTTCAAACCATCCTAATTTTTATACAACACCTATGACACTTACATTCATCATTCATCCTCACACAAGTATAAACTCATACCCAACAATCAAACCACAAGTTTCATGAAATTAATGCACCATAAATCACGATGAATGCACAATAACTTCCAATTAATGCATCTAACCACTACTTAAAGAGCATATAATAAACTTCTCACGTAACCAAGCTTCAAATCTTCAATTACACACCTACTTCTCCACTTCACTTCACATCCAAAATCATCATTTTTATAAGGGAGGTAGAACACTTAAGCTTAACAATATGAAAAGGATGCACTTAAGATATAAGAAAAGAGTAGGAATGAAGGATACTTGAAACAAATAAACAAAGAAGCAAGGAGGAGAAGGTTCGGTGGATGACCTCCAAGCCACCCTTTATGTTTTTATTTCAAAAGCTCATCTCCCCCTTTCAACCAAGAAGAATCGAGAATAAGAGGAACAAAAGTCAAGCATAATTAATGCATTGGGACACTTGTCATGAAAGTAAGAAAAAGACAAAAAACTAATAAGATTAAACCCTAATGAAATAAATCTTTGACCCATTCAATTCCAATGGCTCCTATTACAATCCCAAAATCATGTACCCAATATTTCAGTGCTATTGGACAGAAATTTTCGGTACCGAAAATCAGTCGGTTCGCCACTTGGCGATTTCTCCGGTCCAGAAATTTTCCCCGGAAAAATTCCAGAAAAATTTATGAAATTCCCTTAAAATGTAAAACACACAAGGAATCACTCCAATTAATTTTTCAAGCACAAATACCATATTATTCACAACAAAATTCCATTTAGGCACAAATACCGGGAAATGTCATGAATGCATGTACAGTTATTTTTCATGTGCACAATGTCACTATTCCTGCATGAATAATTCAAAATAAATTCTAAATCCTCTTAATCCTTTACTAAGTTACCATTCTACCCCTTTCATCGGGGGTGGGATGTTACAACAAACTTCAGAAGGCTTATTGGAAGTCAGAGGTATCTAACTGCAACTAAGCCATATATTGTTCACGGAGTGAGAATTGTGAGCTGATTTATAGATTCACTGTGATATTTCATCGGCAAGCCACAAAACAAAATTTAAGATATATTAAAGGTACGATTGATGATGGTATATTTTATTCAAACAATAAAAATATATGACTAGTTGGATATACAGATAGTGATTAAGTTGGAGACGTTGAAAAGAAAATAAGCACTTCAGGTTATGTCTTTCATCTTGGTTATGGAGCATTTTGTTGGTCTTTAAAGAAACAACAAGTAATTGCTCTTTCAACTGCAGAACCAGAGTATATAGCATCAACAAATTATGCTATTCAAGCGGTTTGGCTACGAATGATGCTTAGCGAATTACAACACTAACAAGATAGTCCAATGACAATCTATTGCGATAATAAATAAGCAATCGCCTTAACAAAGAATCCAGTATTCTATAGTTGAAGTAAGCATATTGACATTAAACATCACTACATTCGAGAATTGGTTAAAGATAGAAAAATTATAGTTAAGTATTGCACGTTTGAAGATCAAATGACAGATATTTTCACAAAACCTTAAAAGTTGAGCTATTTTACAAGTTGAAGAACATGCTTGAAATGATTAAATCAAGTTTAAGGGAGGATGTTAGGAATTAAACTTGGTTTTGTATTTAACTTTGGTCAAAATATCAAGCTAAATTGTCTTTGAACTCTTATAGACAGCTTCATTGAAGCTGACATTATAGTCGGTTATTACTTCTATATAAATATGGCTATTACATAGGTATTGTACAAAATTAAAAGAAAAGTGAGTGAAAAAAATGTTGTGTATTATGTAAAGATTTTGTAAGGTTCCCAACTTTAACAGTTATATAGTAAGAAAATTTAATAAAGTGAGTGTGTATTTTGTTATCTAGTTTATTTTAAGCAGATATAATTGCCAACATGTTCTACTTTTGGCTAACTGAAACTAGGAAGTCCTCATGCTCAACTTAAGCTATTTCAGTTGGAAATAATGGAACATTCCTAATCCAAACCAAAGACGATAATGAGTTCTTCAGTAACTGATTATATTTGCTTTTGTGAATTAAAAAATATTCCTAGTTTTGAGGTTTGAACTTTGACCCTGTGACACCTTTCTAAAGGATGACCTACACCATTCAAAGTAAATAAACAATGTTTGGAACTAAAAATGTTGAGGGAAAATAGGGTTAATATGCACCAGCATCATGTCATCCGTTGTAGTCTAGTTGGTTAGGATATTCGGCTCTCACCCGAAAGACCCGGGTTCAAGTCCCGGCAACGGAATTTTATTTTGTTAAGCTCCCCTATGAACAATATAAGGGCAATATAGTATTTTTGGTCCAACGACAGCCTTCTAAAGATGTTGGCCATAAAACCCTAAACCGGGATCGCATTTATCTCATAACTATAAAAGCCAGCCTCTTGCCTCCAATAGCCACCGTCTTCCTCAATCGCCACTTACAATGGTGATCTCCGCTCTTTGCATTTACATCACAGTTTCTGTATATGTATGCTTTAACAAGTTTGTGTGTACTTACTATGTAGTACGTCTTTGGTTCTTCAGGCTTCGGAGAAGAAGTTGTCCAACCCAATGAGAGAAATCAAAGTTCAGAAGCTCGTTCTTAACATCTCCGTCGGCGAAAGTGGAGATCGTCTCACTCGTGCTGCAAAGGTTTTGGCCTCGCTTCTCTTTTCTTCTTCGTTGGTGCTTAATTTTGTTTTGTGTGTTTGTTCTGTCTGATTTGGATTGTTACTAATAGGTGCTCGAGCAACTCAGCGGTCAGAGCCCGGTCTTCTCCAAGGGTATGATTGCGATTTTCAGCTTCGAGATGCTTTTTTTTTACGTGCTATTTCGTTAGTTTTTGCACTAATATTGTGGGTTCCTGGTTTGGTTTGAGCAGCCAGGTACACTGTCAGGTCTTTTGGGATCAGGCGTAATGAAAAGATAGCTTGCTACGTGACTGTGAGGGGCGAGAAGGCTATGCAGCTGCTTGAGAGTGGTTTGAAGGTGAAAGAGTATGAGCTTTTGAGGAGGAACTTCAGTGAAACTGGTTGCTTTGGGTTTGGTATCCAGGAACATATCGATCTTGGTATCAAGTGAGTGTTTGCTTGTTTCTTTGTTAAGTATTAAATGACTTGTCTTCTTGAAGTTAAGTTAATTTGATGTGATTGGTTATTAACTGTATCAAAATGGTTTCCGTGTATGTGTAATGAACTTTGAATGGATAGAATCATGGTTTCTGTGTTGGTGTATAGGTTATGACCAATAGCTGTGTTCACATTGTTTTAACACTTGTATGGTCCTGTAGTAGCCCTGAAAGATTTATTTGCTGGTGTTGTGTTTAACATATGGGAGGTGTGGAACTTACTATATGGGAGCCAGTTCTGCATCTTTTTCAAGATGGTCAGAACTGAGGATGTTCCCAGCTTCTTACAAGAACTTCTATATTATAACATGTTAAGACTGAAAAGATGCTTTTCTTTTTCTAGTTTAGCTTTTTTTTTAATATGTTTTTAGTTGCTTAGTTTTCTTGGTTCAACTTTTTGAGATTTATTAAGTTATGCTTACCTTGCTGAAATTATTGATTCTTATCTCTGGTATATATTGTGTGCTTAATTTCCAACTGATTTTTAAGAGCGAATGGCATTGCCTTACTTGTCTACAAGCGATGTGGCTGCTCAATTGTATTGGAGTGATGTTTAGCATATTTCCTGTCAGTTGTTGGTTGTATTGTGTATTGGACTGTTCATGTAGATTTCCTTGCAACTACATGGGTTGAATGATTCCATGGGAGGTTGATTCATTATGGTTCCTTATACTTGGCCCCTTTCCATTTAATTTTGAGCTGACTCTTAACGTTTTATCATCTCTTATCAGATATGATCCCTCAACTGGTATCTATGGTATGGATTTCTATGTTGTTCTAGAGCGGCCAGGTTATCGTGTGGGTCGTCGTCGCAGATGCAAGTCACGTGTTGGAATTCAGCACAGGGTCACGAAAGAGGACGCAATGAAATGGTTTCAGGTCAAATATGAAGGAGTCATCCTTAACAAGGCTCAAAGTGGCCCATCTTAGATGTTACAAAATTGTTTTGGTTAAAATTTTGAGTTTTTACTTCAAGAAGGTCCATTTTATGTTGGAAAAATGTTGTCTTGAATATTAGACTGAATTGGTAGACACATTACTGCTATGGATGTTTTCTTGTTTAATTTAACAGTAGTGCTTTTCTTGAAGTGTGTTACTAAATACACGGTTATTTTGCGGTTAAGTCTTTTGCTTTTTATCCCCATATTATGAGCAGCCACTTTGGGAATGCAGTTAAAGAGTGACACACCCAAAAAACGTTACAGGGAAGTTGATTTTCAAACGCCTTCTGAGAGATCATATATATATGTATGCAAGGAAGCAGGTTGGCCTAAGGTATGATGCTATACATCTATTTGTCTGAGTTATAACCTTGAAATCTGTATACGCCAGTCTTCGTCTTGGGTAGTATTCTGATTTCTGAGTGAACTGAATTTTAAGATTCTTTTGGAGACAACTGGTTGAAACGAAGGCGTTAAAGCCCAACAAAATGGCCTCAGTGAATGAGCACAAGATGAGTAAGAAAGCATCATAGAAATGAAATAACATAAGAAGGTTTTCGGGAAACTTCTTGATTTTCTACACTCGTAAACTTGCAACAGCTTGCGTGTCTTTTAACTTCCAACAAGAACTTTGACGATTTCAGGACTTGAGCAATTCCACAAGTTCAGCTTTCTTCAGCTTTGAGTAGCCTTTGATACCCCTAGACTTAGCTAGCTCCTTTAGCTGGGAGAGTTTCATTTCCTCTATTCTTGGCAACTTCAACTCCGGGCTTCCCACCATTATTGCGGATGGTTCATCGGAGAGCTCAGCTGCTTGTCCTCTAGGCGCTGATGGTGATGGGATTGGTGATCTCTTCACAAAATTAGAAGGAGGCCTCGTTAACTTGAAGTTTGTTTCTAAGAGTTGTTCATCATTTCCCATCTTCTTGTTCTTGTCAACACCTTGGTTCCTTCTAAATGTTTTGGTTCCACCTCTTTTGGTAGCTGTTCCTGCCCAAATTACAAACTAATCATACATGATAAGAGAGTTAATAGAGCAAATTGCTTCTAAGTTTCTAATTCGCAGTCAAAATCAAGTGTGTAAATAACATGTGATTGAACAACTGCTTAGATGATCGTTCTGAAGATTTCCCTTTTAAATTTATCAAGAAATGCACTGAAAACGAACAAAACGAGAGCTCAGGTGACCTGTGCTAAAGCTTTCTTTGATGTTCCAGTTTTCTTGCATAAAAAAAGAAGTTCAAATCTTACAATGACTGCAGCTTAAAATGCCACCGAAATACTAGTAAACTTGTTTCAGTATTGGGAGAAGCATATCCATGCTGTTATACCTTTTACTTGTTTTCTTGATTGGCGAAGAAACTCCAGGACAGAATCAGTAGGTGAAGTGTCCTCCGATGCTTTTCCAGTCCTCATCCCCGTATCGACCAACTCCCCTTTTGATATTGAAGACTGTATCCTTCTGAACAGAGCAAGAATTTCTTCCTGGCCAGATGACTTGGGGAGTTTACTATCAAAAGACTGGGATTTATTATTGTGATAGTCCATTCTTCTTCTTCCCAGTCTGGTGCTTTTCTGGGGAGGTCTACCTTTCCTATTTCCATCAGAGTGTGTGCCGGAATATCTTAATTGCAGAGTATCATTCCATGAAGAAAACAGTGAAGGCCCATCTGCAATCTCAGCCAAATTTAACAAGCTGCATCAAAAACGACCCTTCAGTTTGAAGTTCAGACTTACAGACATATCAATGGTACCTAAAGAATGTTTTGATAAACACCGCAGACTGATCATGCAAGTTCATTATGCGCATCTAAGACTACTGAGGGAAACTTTAACCTTATAAAAGGAAAAGTAGATATGTCATTTTCACACCTACATAACCTTCAGAAACTGGAACATTGAAAGGGGACTGAACGGAAAAAAGATCTAAGAACCTAATTGAGAAGAAGAGCGGTAGCACATATTTCGAACTCAAAGTGAAACTGCAAAACCTTACAACTTTAATCTTCACACAAACCACATATTTCACAGACTAAGTCAGTCAAAATTTACATGTTACAGCATCAACTTAGAATTGAATAACGGATACCCAACCTACATACCAAAGGCTTCCTTATAACTGTAAATTTTATCCGTCCACTGGTAATAACGAAAGGCAAGTTTTTTGACAAATTTGCAATACAACACAGATTAATCTCATCAACAGCTCAGTGGCTATGTTGCAAAGGTTTCCAAGTCATCAATGGTTCAATGGAAATGATGCAGAGCTTGGTCCATAGACTTGGAAATGGCTGCCAAGGCGGTGATAAGGAAGGAAAAGAGAATCATAAGGTGGTAGCCCATATCAAAGGAGCTAGTTCCTCATCCAGATTCCTAACACCCATATTTGAGGCAGTGGAAGAAAAAGGTCTCACTCAAATGTAGCCCTACCATGGGGGGCGCTGTACATTCTTTACTAATTCATGGTACAGTAAAGCACAAAAACATACGAATGATGAACCACCCAAAAAGAGAGAAAAGAAATACAGAACCATTATCTTTTACTTGAGTAGATTTAATGTACAGAAAACATCAATCCTGCCGTATAATTGTATTTCAATCTGTTAAAAAACAAGTTTAACCCAGGACCATAACTCATTCACGGAAGCTCATGAAGATGGACTACTGAAGGATAATGATAATACCTTTGAGAGAAACAATGGGCTTTCCAATCTTGAGCTGATTAGTAAAAGAGGAACAAGAGGGCAAATTCAAAACAGAGTGAGGATAGAAAACTACATCCATATCCAACAATTAGACCTGTGGATTCTGAATCTGCATTTGGATTAGATTCACACTTTCTGTACTTTATATGGGCACATGTGGTAGTCTTTTATCGTTGGCAAATAACAAAGGTCACATCTTTATTTCAGCGCGTGGACACCAAATTCCTCTTTTCTTATTATTATTCTTATTATAATGATGAACTCAATTCTGAAAAAACGAGCTTTCCTTTATTGTTTTTCTAGTTTACGTTCCCCCCACCTTCATATGCGTCTTCATGGCCGAAACTACATCAACGAACTTCTTCAGCGTCATGCCTAACAGAAACCCTACCCAAGACTCCATCAAATTTCAAAATGGGTTCTTTCTGAGCAGACCGGTGAAAGCATTTTCTCTTTTATCATCACAATTGCAGTGTTATTGTGCTTCGATTCCCATCTCAGTACCCCTCACCAAATATAAAGATTACGAATTTGTTAGTCTTGATGAGAAAATTTGTGAATTCTGCGAGAAGGGTAATCTTAAAAAAGCAATGGAATTCCTTCTGATGCCTGAAAAACCTCAAATAGCTTCTAGTACTTATTGTTCTGTATTGCAACTCTGTGCTGAGCTTAAATCTCTAGAAGATGGTCAAAAAGTACATTCCATCATTCGCTCCACTGGGGTTTCAATTGATGGCGTTCTGGGATCAAAACTGGTGTTTATGTATGTGACTTGCGGGAATTTGAGAGAGGGGAGGCTGGTGTTTGATAAGATTGCGAATGAAAAGACTTTCCTTTGGAATTTGATGATAAACGGGTATGCAAAGATTGGTGATTTTAAGGAGAGTGTGCTTATATTTGAGAAGATGTTGAGGTCTGGGATTGAAGTGAACTCTCACACATTTTCTTGTGTTTTGAAATGCTTTGCAGCTTTGGGAAGTATAAAAGATGGTGAATGGGTTCATGGGTATTTATTGAAACTGGGTTTCAATTCATATAATGCTGTTAATAATTCTCTTATTTCGTTTTATTTCAAGATCAGAGAAGTTCAGAGCGCACATAAGTTGTTTGATGATTTGACTGACCGAGATGTTATTTCATGGAATTCGATGATAAGTGGATATGTGGCAAGTGGTCTTTGTGAAAAAGGACTAGAGTTATTGATAGAGATGCTAAAAACGGGAGCTTACACGGATTTGGCAACAATTGTTTGTGCTCTTGCAGGTTGTGCAAACTGTCGTGATATTTCTTTGGGTAGAGCACTTCATGCGTTTGCAATAAAGGCCAGATTTGACAGGAAAGCTATCTTCAATAACACAGTAATGGATATGTATTCAAAATGCCGTGACTTGAATGGTGCAATACAAGTTTTTGCAAAGATGGCTGATAAAAGTGTTGTATCCTGGACTGCCTTGATTGCCGGTTATGTTCGAGAAGGACTTGCCGATAAAGCTATTGGAATGTTCCATGAAATGGAAAGAGGAGGTGTTGTACCAGATACTTTTGCTATCACAGCTATTCTTCATGCCTGCGCTTGTAATGGGTCACTGGAAAGTGGCAAGCATATACATAACTACATCAGGGAAAATGATATGCAGTCAAATATCTTTGTATGTAACGCTCTCATGGACATGTATGCAAAATGTGGAAGCATGGAAGATGCTAAGTCAGTGTTTCTGGAGATGCCTGTGAAGGATATTGTCTCATGGAATACTATGATTGGAGGCTACTCAAAAAATGGTCTTCCTAATGAAGCTCTGAGTCTTTTTGTCACAATGATAAAAGAGTTGGAACCTGATGGTAGAACTATGGCATGTGTGCTTCCAGCTTGTGCCAGCCTTGCAGCCTTGGATAAAGGCAAAGAGATCCATGGTTACATATTACGAAATGGATGCTTATATGATCAACATGTTGCCAATGCTCTTGTTGACATGTATGCAAAGTGTGGGATGCTAGTTCTTGCTCGATTCCTGTTCGATATGATTCCTACAAAGGATTTGGTCTCATGGACAGTGATGATTGCTGGATATGGCATGCACGGGTTGGGAAATGAAGCAATTTCTGCCTTCAATGGAATGAGGCATGCAGGCCTTATGCCAGATGAAGTGTGCTTCATCTCTATATTATATGCTTGCAGTCATTCTGGATTAATTAATGAAGGATGGATGTTTTTCAATTTAATGCAAAACGAGTGCAATATAAAGCCACAACTAGAGCATTATGCTTGTGTTGTGGATCTTCTTTCCCGTACTGGGAAGTTATCGATGGCATACAAATTCATACAGAAAATGCCAATTGAACCTGATGCAACGATCTGGGGATCTCTGCTTTGTGGGTGCAGAATTCACCATGATGTCAAATTAGCAGAGAAAGTTGCAGAACATGTCTTTGAGCTAGAACCTGAGAACACAGGTTACTATGTACTTTTGGCAAATATCTACGCAGAGGCAGAAAAGTGGGAACAAGTAAAGAAAATGAGAGAAAAGATTGGTGAGCGTGGTTTAAAGAAGAATCCAGGGTGCAGTTGGATAGAGGCCAAGGGCAAGGTACATATCTTTGTCGCCGCCGATAATTCACACCCACAAACCAATAACATTGAAGCTCTAGTGAACAAATATAGATCAAAGATGAAGGAAGAAGGTTATCATCCTAAGTTGAGATACGCTTTAATTAATGCAGATGAAATGGAGAAGGAAATGGCCCTTTGTGGACACAGTGAGAAATTAGCCATGGCTTTTGGAATATTAAACTTGCCACCTGGCCAAACAATACGGGTAACTAAGAACCTAAGAGTATGCGGTGACTGTCATGAGATGGCCAAGTTCATGTCCAGAAAAACCAAGAGGGAGATTGTTTTGAGAGATTCTAATCGGTTTCACCATTTCAAGGATGGCATTTGTTCTTGCAGAGGTTTCTGGTAAATTAATTCATGGAGAAGTCTGAATGTAAGAGCTCAAGCTAAGCCGTTTATGGTGAGTGAAAGTTAATGATAGTTAAGTTAGACATTTATCATATGTGAATATTGAATTGGGATCTCCCTCCCACTGATGTAAATGTTGATCCATGGCTTATCATCTGGCATGTTTTGCTAATCACTCATTGTCTCCAACAACTAAGTCGCTTTAATTCTCAAAAACTTGTGTGCTCATGAGGAGTTGTAGCTATGATTTGAGTGTCAGGGAATAAATCCAAGATTGCACTCAAAGACAAGGAGACAATTGTAATCATCATCCTCCAACTATCATTCAGCATCCACCCAAATTGTAATTGCGAATTTCTTCCAAAGTACGTAATGGAAGTATACTTTCAAAGTTGGGACTCAGGATGGTAGTTGTTTTACAGTTTTATTGCGGCAGAGTGCACAGGATGTTCTGTCATTAATTGCTAACCTCAACAGAGCGAGGAAGCCTAGCTTGAAGACATCTGAATGTGATCAGTTGTTCATCCTATCATATCTCAAACTTGGATTTTAATGCAGTGAAGCGCTCCAGCACTTAACAAACATCGTGTCTAGTCCACTGAAGAGTTGCCCACTCAAGACTCATGTTATGCCTAAAACTATCCAATTTAACAGCTGGACCGGTCGTTAGATTCCTTATTTGTACATGTTTATTATGTATCCCCATCTGGATTACTCTCATCTTCCTTGTTTTGGTACCCCAAACAAGAGCATGCCAATCATATTGGTTAAGCTTCTCTGATGAAATCTTAAACTGAAAAAACGAGGCTTGATTTTAGAAGGTAACAAATACCAAACGAAAACAAAGACAAATGGCCAATAATATGGGTCGAGGCTTTGATGGAAGTGATACAGTGGTAGCTCATGAGAATTACAAACTTGATGATACAAATAAGCAAAGTAGAAAAGAAGATAAATCGCACACCCGAAACAATGATTCTCCTCCTCTTTTTTCATTTTTGTCCACTCTGCAACTACTCTCATCAGTAATGAAGTGTATAATAAATAAATCAAACAATAATTTCATCAAATAATCCCTATTCTATGCAAACTCACCTTCTAACTAACAACATTTTCTCGAGAGAAGGACCATGAAAACTATGAGGAATACTATGGAAGCAATTGCTATGGCAATACCAAGAGCAACCTTGTTAGGTCCATGATGATGTTCCTTTCTACTGGAATTGTCTCCTTCACCGTTATCATCATAGTCCGATGAATCATCACTCGATGAAGCTTCTTTTGACGGTGGGGTTGACATTGGTAATCCATGCTTATCACAAGGAGCTATCCCAAGCTTCAATTTTGATGATAATTGTGTATGGTTGTAGCACAAATTGCTATTCTCACCAACCTTCAACACAGCCAACTTCTTCATAAAACTAACATTAAACGGCAAAACACCATGGAATGCATTTTTCTCAAGATTCAAGTACTTCAAGTGCTTCATTTCTGCAAGAAACCTCGGTATCGTCCCATTGAACTGATTCGAACTCAGATCAACATGAACTAAACCAGGAATTGCTGACACAGAATCCGGGATAGACCCAGATAACGAATTAGACTTCAAAGACAGATTTTTTAGCGAGATCAAGTCACCAAAATTCGTGGGCAATTCCCCAGTAAGCGAGTTAGAAGAAAGATCGAGACTTTCAAGGTTTTCAAGGACTGCAATAGAACCCGGGATAGTCCCCTTGAGCTTGTTACCTGAAAGATCCACATGGGTAAGATTGGAATGGAGATGTCTTGGTAGGTATCCGGTAACATTAGCATTTGAGATAGTAACGGACTTCAACTTGCGCATATTACCAAGAATAACATAGAGGCCACTACCATTAACAGGCACATCACTGACAGTAAGATCAGTTAGATTGACAAAGTGAGAGAGCCCTACAGCAGTGAGGTGCTTAAGAGAGTGAATGCAAGTGAAGGAATGGAGAGACAAAGCAAGATCTGAAGGAAAACGAACAGTACTTGCAGGACAGTTGGTAAAAGTTAGAGACCGGAGTGTAGAAAGAGACTTGAGAGCAGTGTAGGAGAGGGACAGGTCAGAGGAGCAGTTGGAGAGATTTAGTGAGATGAGGAAGCGAAAGGGAGAGGAAGCGTCGCAGACGGTAGCGTTGTGTGGAGATGGTTGAATACAAGGATCTTTAGCAGTGGGGATGTCAAGAGATTGGAGGGCCGTGAGTTGTTTGGGGTCTAAGGTGGAGTGTCCGGACGGCCGGGAGGGTCTAGTGGTAGGAGAGGAGATTGGGGAGGGTCTAGTAGTCGGAGAGGGTCTAGTGGTCGGAGAGGAGATGGGGGAGTGTCCAGTGGTCGGAGAGGAGATGGGGGAGTGTCTAGTGGTTGGAGAGGGTCTAGTAGTCGGAGAGGAGATTGGGGAGGGTGAAGGGGGGAGTGTGGCTGCTCCGGCCGCCGTGAAGAGGATGAGGAGAATGAAGAAGAGTACAAGCGGTGGTTTTGGTGGTGGCGACATTGGTGGAAACGAAACTTGGGAGGGTTGAAGTGAAGTATGTTGAGTGCGGAGCGGTGCTGTTTCCAAGTGAAATGTTCAAGTGAGCTTAGGAAGTAGCACAGTCTACAGTCTACACCTAGAAGAAAGTCACAATTGGGCAACTGTACAGATTATCGATTAGTACTGTTATGCCCTCGTAGTTCAATGTATTTACAGAATCATGCTCTATACTTTTTCGGTGTCTAATGTCTTCCTTTTTTTATTTTTCTTTTCATCCACTCGCTAATGTCTTTCGGCTAAACCATTTCAGCGCAACAGCTCAACTCGTGATTTGCAGAAAAAAGATTCTTTGTTCAATATTACTTTGTTTTATTCTATTTTATAGAATTTTAGTCATTTATTTTACGAGACTCACGCGAAATTTATGCGTGACTTACATAAATAAATGACTAAGATTTATTAAACACCATAAAATACTATAATATTTAACAAAAAATTTAGACCATATGCTCATCTATTTGTAAGGCCCATCTGAGCTCTACCAATGTAATTTGATTGCTTTTTTTGAGCTTTTTGTCAAAGGCAAACGAAACCTTTATGGAGTAATTTTGCTGTACAGCTAATCAATCCAACAGTGCTGCAGAAGTAGTCTGCTGGTACCTTTTTACTATAGGTAGGACTAAATTAACAAGCAAGATTGGGTGTATCTACTTCGGAAAGTTGAGTCCAACTTGTTGGGATGGTTTAATTGGCGGAACAAATTTGTAATAATATTTTTGTGAAAGCAAAAGCGATATAAGAAAAAAATGAGGAAGTAAAAAATATAAGAATTTGCGTAATTCGGTCAATTATTTGACCTATGTCTTTAAATAAAGAGATAAAAATCTTTTATTATTATAACAAAGAGAAATATGACAATAACAATATATAATTTGGTAAAATTTTTCTTCAAAAGTTTTCTCTAAAGTCTTTTAAAGTTTTAACCAAGGATGGAGCTATGTCTGGCCCCCCCCCCCCCCTTTCAATTTTTTTTAAATTACTTATATAATTACAATTTTTAAAATTATAAATATAAGTGGCTCTCCTTAAAAAAAATCCCTACTTTTAAAAATCTCGCCCCCCTTAAAATTGAGTCTGGCTCCATCCTTGATTTTAACGAGAAGAATTTTTATCAAATTATTTATAAATTATAGTTACTTATAAGAAGTACAATTATAGTCAAATTTTATTATTATAGAAACTTAAGATCACTGATATTCTATTTTTTGAGTAAATAGAACAAGGACACACCGACAATATAAAGAACGTAGATAGAGTAAAGAAACCAACTGGGGAAAAATCGCTCTATATTTCAACTCAAATACAAGTTTATTTATACAGAAAATATAAGCATGTGTGGTAGTGTTGTTAGTGCTAAAAGAACTAAAGAAACTTATTAATAAACTTCTAACTACAATTAGTTACAACAACTTTTAACAATCAGTTATATATATATTTTTCATGCCCCCCTCAAGTTGGACTTTGGTGAGCATCAAACAAAGCCAACTTGGAAAATAAGCTACGGAGTAATGATGAACAAAGGGGTTTGATGAACAAATCGACAATATGAAGATGCGACAGAATATGAACTAGAACAATTAACCTTTGCTTGAATTGATTACGAACTACATGACAATCAATGTCAATGTACTTAGTTCGTTCATGGAAGATAGGTTAGAAGTGACATGAATGGCAGACTTGCTATCACGGTGCAAAGTAATTGACTTTTGTACTGGAACCTTCAAATAGCCTAGCAAATAAGTAATCCACATCAACTAACACACTGTTGAAGCCATAGATCTATACTCAGCTTTAGCGGAACTTCGAGAAACAGTATTTTGACGCTTGGTCTTCCAGAAGATAGGACAATCGCCCAAATATATGCAAAAACCAGTTAAAGACTTTCTGCTTATTTGGCAAGAAGCCCAGTCTGCATCAGAATAAGCTGTAAGGCTTAAGTCATTTGTAGCTGGAAAAAATAACCCCATAAAAGGAGCATTCTTCAAATATTTCAAAACATAAAACACATGCTTCGAATGATTTTCTCTAGATAGCTGCAAATACTAACTTAATTGTTGCACGACATAGGTGATACCAGGCCTAGTAAAGCCTTAAAAAAGAAGCCTCCCAACTAAACTCCTGTATTTCTGAGGATCCTCAAGAAGCGGACTCTCATCACGTTCTAGGGTAGAACCTTTTGGAAAAGGAATTTTCTTGGGTTTAGCTGCCAAAAGACCTGCATCATCTAATAAATCCAAGACATATTTTCTTTGATTAAGAAAAATGTCATTTGGTGTTCGAAAAACCTCTAATCCCAAAAAATATTTCGCTAAGCCCAAATCCTTAATAGTGACCTCTCATCTAATGCTTGTTTCAATTTGCAAATTTCACCATCGAAACTCCCACTGATGAGTAAATCATCAACATAAACAAGTAACATCAAAAAACAATCATCAACATAGACAAGTAACATTTAAAAACAACCATTCTTGTCTAGAACAAACAAGCAGTGATCATAAAGAGATTGAAGAAAACCAAAATAAAGCAGAAAACTAGTTAGTTCAGTGTTCCATTGTCTAGAAGCTTTCTTTAAACCATAAAGAGACCTTAGTAACTTGTAAACTTGACCCTCCTTTGTTGTTGTATAACCTTCAGATGGTAATATGTAGACTTCCTCATCAAAAAACCCACGAAGAAAGGCATTGTTAACATCTATTTGATGCAGAGGCCAACCTTTTGCAGCTGCTATAGCCATAAATAGTCTCATTGTGACAACCTTTGCAACTAAAGAATAACTATCATAGTAATCTTCCCCATACACTTGATTGTACCCTTTTGCAACCAACCTTACTTTATGTTTGTCAAGAGTGCCATCATATTTGAGCTTCAATTTGTAAACACACTTACTCCCTATGGCCTTATTTGTAATATCCCGTTCCCACTACGGAAGGTTAGAATCCTAAAATTTGGTGTACGTGAGTTAAGAGGCTTTGAAGAGGGTGTGAAGATTGTGTGTCCGTCGAACGGACATGGAAGTCCGTTTAACGGATAGCTTCGGGTGAATTGGAACAATTTGGATGGTTCATGTCCGTTTAACGGACCTTCTATGATTTATTTGGATTGCTTGGCTAGTCTATGTCCGTTTAACGGACATCTTCGGGGCAACTTTAGTAAATCGTATTTGTGATCGTTTTAAATTTGGTACATGTGGTCTTAAGCGAGATTATGATAAAAATGCATCATATTTGGATACACATTGATGAATTGGATTATTGCACACATTAAAACTGATCATGCACTCAATTGACATTTTCCGGGTATAATTAGTAATCAATGTGATTGTTTTGAGAATTGTAAGTTGTGGTTATTGAAAATTGATTTGGAAAGTGAGATTGTTGATTTTGCATTTTTGGAGAATTTTAGAAAATTTTTCCTGAAATTTTTCGGGATAAATTTTCGGACTAGGAAAAATGCCGAGGGGCAGACCTATTATTAAATGGCAGAGAATTTATTGTCAAACATTGGAGTTTTGGATACATGATTGTAGGAACTAATGACAAGTATTACTTATTGGAACTTGGGCTTGGAATTGATTAATTAGGCTTGGAATTGATTAATTAAGAGGGGTTGATGTTTGAGCTTGACATATGGAAAATTCTTAGCCATGTATTAAGTTAAATATCCTACACTTACATTCATTTAAGTTCTCCTCTACCCTCTCTTACGACACTCTCATTTTGGAGGACCATTTAGTGTCTTATTTTTGTTCTCTTCTTCTCTTTTTCGTGATTTCATCTTCCTCCCTTCACCTCCTTTATGGCTTGTTGACACCTACCATGAACCTTGCTCCATCTTTCAATTATGCTCCCATCTTATTGATTCTTCAAGTTGGCACAAGAAAACCTAGCTTGACCTCTCTCAAAATGAAGAACATGGGGAGCATGGGAATTAGGGTTTTGTGAAAGCTT
>JAOQMR010000002.1:30468040-30483158 GCA_027563865.1 Erythroxylum pelleterianum
CGGCATTGGAAACCACCTGTGAATATTTAACAATTAATTCCATCAATTTATAAATACCAATTTAACAAATCAATAAATATTAAGTCCAAAATAAATGCATTATAATTGACTTAACAAAGATTGAGGGAGAGGTCTACTGATCTAGTCGGATGGGATAAACTGATATGGAACAAATTTCTTAGGCCTAATGTGAGCTTTCTGCTTTAGCTTATTATGCTTAACAAACTCAACACTTTGGATAGGTTGACTTTCCTAACCATCCCTAAGACCTGTATTCTTTGCAAGTAGGAGGATGAATCTAGAGATCATTTATTCTTTGCTTGTATGTTCTCAAAGGAAATTTTGGCAAAGATCTCTAATCTAAGTTTTCCTGATTACTCCAATGGTAGTATTATAGATATTCTATTGGATATTCCTCACTTGCAAATGACTAAACATGAGAAGGTGATCTTGTTACTGTCGGCTGCTACTTGTGTTCAGGTTATTTGGAATGAAAGGAACAGTTGAAGATTTCGGGACCAGACTAACTCTCTGAGTTCTATCATTGAACTCACTACTACAAGCATCAGGGAACAATTGATCATCCATCAGTTGAACCAATACTACAGTGGTAGACTCTCTACTAGATGGAGATTATAACCTATCTAAATACCTACCCATTGTAAGCCAAAGCTCACACCCCTCTATTCGCAAAACCCAAAGCTCAGTAATAAGGATCTATCCAAGAATTACCTAGATCCTCTACTTTCTATAGTGATCTGCTACATTCTTCAATGTAGATAACCCAGCTCACCTCCTCCCCTCCTGACACAGGATCTGAGTAGACCAGCTTATCAGATCTCTGAGAAGAGAGTTAACAGAAGAAGTAATGTAGGATTAAAATCCAAAGGCCTACCTTGAACGAGTTTCCAACCGGGGTTCACTGATTACAAATGCCTCATGAGTTCCGTCTCTCCACTGATATATGAAGAACATGAGTCATGCTATGAAAAGATTCTTAACTTAATCGATGCTCTAAGACCATTATCTATCATTGATTACTGCTGCACATCGACAACCGATCGTTCCTCGCCCTCTTCGCTTTCCTTCTCCAACCCTAATTGAGCAATGTCGGGTGAAATCGTGTAAAGATGCTAACTGTTTTACTATTTTAGTTTTTTGTTCTCGTGTAATGGGCACGTCGTCGTTTGGTTATGTTGGGTTATGGGACCAAGTGGTTCTCAAGTTATCTATCTCTTGTAACATACCACTCGTTAATGAGAATTTTTTAATTTCTCAAAAAAATATATTCTTAATTAGTATTAATTTAAGAAATCATTGGCCAATGTGAAATAATACTTGGAAAACAGTTTTAAAATGTTATACTAATAGTGAGAAACTAATATGAGTAAACTCAAATATAGTAGACATTAATTTTGTACTTCATAACTAAATGAACTATTGTATAATTAAATTATACAAAAAATCATGCATAAAAATGATAATCAAAATTACTGACATTTCTAATATTTAGATAGTTATGATACGTTACTAGACATCAATTTTGATTTATAGATATAAATAATTTAATTAAAAAATAAAGATAAATTAAAGAAGTTTAATTTATCTAATCTTAAATATGATTTATGATTATAATTCATATCCACATGTCAGCATATTTAAGAAAAAATATTTTAAATAAGTTGGATTTAATTATAAAATTTAAGAAACTTTAGATTAAAAATAATATATTTAATAAATAAATATCAATAATAAATATTAAATCTTATTTGAGTCTAATTGATATTCAATTATGATTAATTATAATAGTAATAAAATTTGAGTTTTATTTTCAATTAAATTACTACAAGTTCAAGCCCTATTAAATAAGCTTTAAACTTTAAATGAGGTAGCACATTTCTACACCAATTATTAAAAAGTTCAAACGCTATTAATTATATTCAATTGCTGACGCCTAACCAATTGCCTATCATGTACAATGAATAAGCTTGACAGAGAAGGTTGGAAAAAAAAGTCATTCAAGCTACCTCGTAGTGTGCTTAGAATGTTAGGAACCTTCTAGTCTTTAATAGGAGTTCAGATCCTCTATCCAATATTACCCTCTTCTATTCTATCTATTGAATCTCAGTAATCTATTTATATAGGTCTCATGTCTATTTATATGGGTCTCATATAAGTCCCGCATAAATAAATGGTTGAGATTCAAATGGACAGAATATGATAGAGTAATCTTGAACAGAGGATCCTGACTACTTTAATGGGGGTTGCTATTAACTGTGAAGAAGTGTTGATCCCCATCAAAACTTCCTCTTTAAAATGTTTCTCAGCACATAATAAATTTTCTGGTCCACTTTCAGATTAGTTACAAAATATTTTATCAGTAAGTGGCTTCCCTAAGATTGGTGTTTCGCCCTTTTTTTAATGCTTGAACTTACTTCAGAATTGTTTGATGCTTTACACTTGATTCCTCTATTATATTTGCTTATTTTTGTAAATATTGTGTCTGAGGGTGTTGCTACTTTCGAAGTTGACTCTTCTTCTTAGTTTGGGTCGTGTACTTTGTTTAAACTTAGATTGAACAAATATAATTATATTTAAAATATTTCTTGTATGTCTATAAAAATTTAAAACTTTGGTTTATTAAATATCAATAAAATCAAATACTTGCATAATATTATAATTAAACTGTTAAATTTGGGGAGTTAATTAACTTATAGCATTGATTTGACGAAGAGCATAATTTATAGTTAGCTAATAAGTTAATTAACTCTAATTTTTAGTTTTCGTCACATAATAAATATCATTATTTTATGATAAGTTATGTTTAATAAACATAAAAATGTGCTTTTTATGTAATTTTGGGATATTACGATTTTCTATATTTAATTGTTTATTTTTAAAATAGGAACTCTATCTTTTGGTGTGTATATAATCATTGATAAGGTGCACTGACTATATATAGTCGTTTCTATAATCAATAGGGCTTTGTATGCATCTGCCTATTTACTACAGCAGACGCTACACTTTCACCGGTTTGAAATATGACATGTATCTAACCTTGGACGTTAGGAGGGTTGGATCTCATTTTTGTTTAAATTCCTCTTTTAAACAAAAATAAAAATCTACTTCTGTTCTTTCAAAAATCCGATATCACGTATTAGTATATTATTTAGATGCTATAGGGCGTTTTCCCTTTCTTCGTCTTCAATTTCTTGTTTAAATGGAGAATTTATTGGAAAGTATATAACTTCATGTAAACAAGAAATTGAGAATGAAGAAAGAAAAAAAATGCCCTGTAGCATCTAAATAATATACGAATATGTGTATCTATTATTTAGAAGAATATATTTATGAATTTAAAAAATAATATTATAAATTAATTCGTACAAAACAAGAAATGTATATATAAATATTTATTCAAAAATTACCTTATCCGATAAGTAAAACGGTGGAAGAATTATTCTTAATGAAACAACGCGATAATCTAGTAGCTTATAATGTAGGAAGTGTTATTTCAATAGTAAAAGAAGAATTATTACAAAAATGTTTAGAAGAAAAATTACATAAATCACTAAGACATAAAGATATTTAATTATGTTGTTCTAAATATTCAGAAGTACCTCAACAATATGGATGTGACTCTTTTACCTATCAAAAACAAAGAAAACATAAAAAAATAAATATGACAAATATAAATGGCAAAAATATCCCACAAACAGGTATAAAAAAAATTCTCATTTAAACCTTATAAAACATTTTTTTCGAAAGAAGGCTTATAGACATAACTAAGCCAAAGAAAAATATTGTCCTCATAATAAGAAAACATGTGAATGTTGGATATGTAAATGCTTCTGAAACTACTCTTCATAAGTTTAAAGAAATACTAAATCGAGATACAGAAAACTACAATCAAGAACGATTAGAATTAAAAATACTCTATAAACAATTTCATAAACATTACAAAATTCATTTTTCATAAATAGTTGTCCTATTTGTCAATTTATTTCACAATTATTTTTAATGCATAGCTATACACTTCATAACCAATACCAAAGGCTTGTTTTAATCCAAAAGGTAATACATTCCATTAATAATGTTTTTGTGGTGGATAGGTAAAGACTCTTAATGGTTTTGTATTTCATGTAGTCTTAATTGCCAATAACTTGATTTTGCTTTGAGTGTAGTGAATCAATGATGTCCTTTTAATCTACTAATAATATAGTCTTTTCTAGGTAATTTATGTGGATCACCTATAGTAGCTTTATTTAATTTTTTATAGTTTATTATCATTCTTCTTTTACCACGTTTTTGTTCGGAATGATTATTTACATGGAAGGTTGGGATTGAATGTTTACTAGTGTTTGGTACTATTAATTATTTTTTGTAATAATTCTGAACATTTATTAATAAATTCTTGTACATCTTGTTCTGTATATGAAATATTATTTTTAATATTAATTTTTTGTGTAGGATTTTTTAATTTTATTTCAACCAATTGATTATTAGTATTCTTTTTAAGATCTAGTAGATTTTCACTACAAACTTGTTCTATTAAAGTTTTGATTTTAGTTTGTAAAGTAAGATTATTAACAAGATAAAAATTGTAATTGATTTAATTTTTCTGTTATAAGTCATAAATTTTTATAATAAGCTGTATGGTATATATGAATTTTGAGGATTATGGATTTTTGATTTAAGGATTTTATTATTGGTGTTGGTAAAGTTATATAATGTAAACATTAACAAAAATGATTATATCATTTCAGAAAATTATTTCCTATAATTACTAGTAATTGTGATTTTTGTTGATAAATTGAAGGTATAATAAAAGTGTAATTTTCATTAATAATATTATTATAATAGCTTAAATACTAAATATATTTAATACTTCTATTGCTATTCTTATTTGTAGAGGTTTATTTAAATTTTTTCCAATTGTTTAATAGTGTTTTAGATGTTATAAAAATAGTAGCACATGTATCTATATAAGCATTAACTTTTTTTATTTTGAATAATCACTTGAATAAATGTTGTATTCGGATTCAGTTGTAGATTCTGACGTTTGGAACTCATAACAATATAGTGAGGAAATTATTGAATCTGTTTCATAGGTTCTAAATTATATTTAAATACTGAATTTATAATATTAATTTTTTATATTAATTTTGATTTCTTTTTGAGCATTCGTTTGCATAATGACCTTCTTCTTTATATATCCAACATTTACATGTTTTTTTTATTATGAGGACAATATTTTTTCTTTGGCTTAATTTGTCTATAAGCCTTCTTTCTAAAAAATGTTTTATAAGGTATAAATGAGAATTTCTTATACTTGTTTGTGATATATTTTTGCATTTATATTTGTTATATTTATGTTTTTTAATATTTTCTTAGTTTTTGATAGGTGAAAAAGTCACATCCATATTGTTGAGATACTTCCAACTATTTAGAATAACATAGTTGAATATCTTTATGTTTTAGTGATTTATGCAATTCTTCTTCTAAGCATTTTTGTAATAATACTTCTTTTACTATTAAAATAGAACCTCCTAGATTATAGGCGACTAGATTATCATGTTGTTTAATTAAGAATAATTCTTCTACCATTTTACTTATTATATAAGGTAATTTTTTAATAAATATTTGTATATACATTTCTTGTTTTGTACTAATTAATTTATAATAATATTTTTAAAATTCACAAAACATAATTTTCTAAATAATAGATATCACATATTCGTATATTATTGAGATTCCATATGACATTTTTTTTCTTCATTTTCAATTTCCTGTTTATATGAAGTTATATCTTTTCCAATAAATTTTTTATAAATTCCCTTAGTAACTACATGAAAAGCTTTTATTGATTCAATAGTATTAAGAATAAAAATAAATTAAAAATATAAACAGTTAATGGTAGATCGGTATAAAAATAGGAACACAAAATAAAATTATAAATAAGTTAAAAATAGATAGAAACTAAAACAAAAATAAAAAAAATAAGAAATTTGAACATAATTTTATAACAAATTTAAAATGAAAACAAAACTAAAGATCAAAATGGAAATAAACAAGGCAAGAGAAGTATAAACGATAGTATAGTGAATTGTTAGTGATAATTTTTCATCATAAAATGTAAAAAATTCATGTGACAACGTCTAAAAATGGAGATTTTTGCCGAAGCACAAGAAAAGAATAGATTTTTGTTGCAACTTGATCATTATGTTCTTAACAGGTACTTCTTTATCAAGAGAACCAAAGATTATCATTAAGTTCTCTGGAAAAATCTTAAGATTAAGAAGCAAGTGAGGTATTTGGGTGAAGTTTTTCCAGATTCAAGGGTGGTGGATAAAGTTCTAGTCAGTTTATTCAAAAAATCTGAGCATGAAATTGTTTCTCTCAAAGATTCATAGGATTTGTCACAAATGAGTCTTCAGCAAATTGTAAATTCTCTGCAAGCAGTACTGGAATAAAGGAAAGCTTTCAGGAATGTAAGTTCAATTGAAGGTGCACTTGTTGCAAAAGCAAAAGGAAAAGAACACTTGAGAGAACCCTATAAGAACAACAATGACAACAAAGGAAAAGGAAGAATATGGCAACTTCGAAGGTGGAAACAACACAGTTGCAGTCATGGAAAAGGAAGGAAAGAGAATTCCCTCCTTGCAAATACTCCAGAGAACTAATCACAATGAGTTTTACTGCTGGATGAGTAATATCCAATGCAGAAAGTACACAATTTGATCATTGTCAAAAGTATTTTAAGCCCAAAATTGAGGCTCAAAATAGAGTAAAAGTTGCAAACAGCACCGAGTTACAAAACACAAATTAATTTGGTTACTAGACACAGGATACACAAATCGCATGACACCAAACCAAGAATTGTTAAAAAATCCTTGACAGAGCCTATATATCAAAGGTCCAAATTGGATATGGAAGCTACATGAAGGTGAACGGAAGAGGTACATCACTATTTAGATTCTAACATATATAAAACTGCTCACTGATGTTTTTTCTTTACCTGAAGTTCATGATGGAGTGTGTGATGTGAAGAATAGAAAAGATGAATTGCTTTTTACCGTTAAGATGGTTGCTAGAAGCTTTAAATTAGACTTCAATTCTTCTTGTTTACCTATTATTGATAATGAATATACATCTAAACAATTTATGATCTATCTTAAAAGGGAAGGAATTAAACATCTATTAAATGTTCGATTCACTTCAACAACAAAGTGCAGTTAGTGAGAGGAGAAATGCGTCCAAAACTGAGAAGTTGTAATCAAAGAATCTAATTGAGAATGTTCATCAACAGAACATTGATGATATACCAGTGAGACTCTACATTATTGACAGATGCAATTTAGCAACCTTAAAGCAATTAGTGTAACGATCCTCAAGTCCAATCAAATTTGTAGAATTTTTTTTC
Organism: Erythroxylum pelleterianum; assembly: GCA_027563865.1. Classification (NCBI taxonomy): domain Eukaryota; kingdom Viridiplantae; phylum Streptophyta; class Magnoliopsida; order Malpighiales; family Erythroxylaceae; genus Erythroxylum; species Erythroxylum pelleterianum. Next base: position 30,475,464 of record JAOQMR010000002.1, read on the forward strand.
TCTTTGGCAAGACCAAGATGCACCAAGTTTCTAATTGTAAAAAAACATACTGCAATTTCAGTAAGTAGTTCGTTGTCAAAGTTCCATTTGTTCTAACATTTGACATCCTAAATTTTTGTTTCTAATCAGAAGAATAAAATATATAGATCAAAAATTGAACACTGAATAACAAGCTTGCAAGTACCATTACGTAATCCAGGAACGCATGGAAAGTGGCATAGATAATGTCGATGCATACCATTCGCATTCTTCTGTATATTTCATCATGAGCTGGTGGTGCCACTATATGTGTATGTTGATAAGAGACAGAGGATACAAGGAGATAGGTAAGATCATTACATGAAGAGAACTATTGCAGTTAATTGGTGAGCAAATCTCCCTTGGCATATCTGTCACCAATTTTCCCTATTGCGGCTGATCTGCCAAAGAAGACTTGCTCAGTAATCGACCTGCAGAACATAAATTTAATCTGGTGAGGGATTAAAATCATTCTACTTATAGGGTGAAGCTTTGGGATGATGCAGAGGTACTTCGACATGATATAAAGATACGTGAGCTGTCCACATTCTCACTATGTTAATATTTGGGTTTTATTCTATTACCCTCAAGGCGCAATCATACAGGAATTTCATGTCTTGGCATCGACATATAAAAGGTATCTTATCTTTCTTAGTTGTTGTATAGATAGCCTCAATACCTTTGCAACTTTCGTAACTGGTAAGCATTTTCTTCGAAGAATAGTAAGATCTTCCGTACATGAATACCGTATTGTGTGAGAACATTTGGTTTATTGAACATGTTAGTCATGCCATGTGAAACTTAGAGGTTACACAGGGAAATTCCTTAGATATTGTTCGAGATGTGTGGTCCTTAGGTTTTAAAAAGCAAACAACTATTAGTAGATAGGTAATTGAGAGGAATTGCTTGTCAGAATATGGAAAAAGGATCATGAAAGGAGACTCAAGACAGCTTGTAACAGCATCAGTTCTATGGGCATCAAGATAAGGAAGATCCACTAGAATGTGCTTCCATACGGTAAACGGTCTGCTTTCCTACAATCCTATCTTACTTGTAGCAGTGGGTGTACAAAATGTGGTTCATGTGATTGAAAAAATCAGCTTAGAGAAACGTTATCTTCATTCCTTAAGCTCTATATGTAGTGCATGAAAAAAGTAGCTGAAAGGAGACCTCTATCCAGAAAATTGGGGACCCTGCCGTCAACGTTATAAGTGAAAGAACAACGTATAAGTGAAAGAACAAGGTTTAAAGGAACGATCCTGGGCATATACCTATCAGCTTAGACAGAATATCCACTGTGTACGAATAGTGGATGATTGATATGCAACAATTTAAGTTCGAACCTTGGGGATGATTGTACGTGGGCAAAGAGGTGACAAGGGTGGTGAAGAGTAATAGTGCCATTCCAGTTCGCTACTTCACCGCCAAAGGAGAATTGGCCTGCCATTCCACTGCACTGCAGTTCTACTTCCACAAGGCCAATGGTTCCCAGTATAAAACACTTCGCACATTACGTGTAGGTCTTTGCATGACTAATTTGTTTTCTTCCTGGTACCTCGTATAAAAGATTCGGGCATTAATTATCAGAGAAAACCAGGGGCTAATGTTGTGGACTGTCAATCCCTTAACGGATGATTGTTTCGGAGCAATTTTCCCAGGTCATGGTTTGATCATCTTTTGGCCAAAAAGGGGTTGCGTGCAAAATCAACTTGAGCAACTTCCTTCTTATTACTGACTTAGCTTTCTGTTATCTTCAATAGAATGAATTTCCATTGTTGATTGATATATCACAGTTGTCCAATGATTATCAACTTCTCGAAGACCACATAAACTATCTAGATATGCATTTACACTATGTGCAGTAAGTAGTGGGAAGATACTCATTTGGCGTTAATGTGAAGAATTTTAGATGCTATTAACCATAACCCAATCTAAACAATCTAAATGCTGTTGAAGTATCAAATGTTAAATCTTAGAAGGTAATATCAAAATGAGATCAAATTCACTCGAGATGATGCATACATTTGCTAGAACCTCATATTTTCCCCCAAGAAAACTGAGGAACTTGGTTTGATATGTAGTGAGCTCAATCGACACAGAATTAATAACTGCAACTTTTCTTCTCTCCATTTCGCATTTACGATGCAGAATGTTTTGGAAAATTGATGAAAATTCATTCCAAAAGGAAGTAAATAGTACAAATCCAAAAGACTAACAATTCAGACAAAGCTACAAAGCTGAAGTCGAGCTACCAGTCCAGTACAGTAGCAAGTTTACCAAAGTTTTGACCCAGAATTTTGTTAGGCTGTTACAAGTTTTCTCTTCTTGTGTTGTTTATGTATCTGTTGACCAATTTCACAAGTTTTGAGTTAAATCTATGACAATATTCGACGTCTTCTGACATTGATAAACTAATGAAAAGAAAAACCTATAGTTCTTAGGGTTACAAGAATTACAACTTCCTTAAAATAAAAGAGCTTGAACAAATTTGAGAAATTGTTGAATGTTTCATATAATATCTTGCAATTACTAAGTGACAAATAAAGAAAAAAAAATATCTCTTCTTTACTTCTCATGATCAGAGAATTACAAATTTAAGCCCTTTTAACCTATTCTTAGGTTAGTTTGCTCAATGCATTAGTCTAATAAACACAGAAAATCTGACATTATGCCACTGCTTCTAAGATCAAGACAAAAAATTACATGAATTCTTGGTTGCCTACTCTGCAGTTAAAATTTAAGGCCAAATTGGATACTCAGCTATTCAATGGTTCTTGCTTGGTGATTAAAGCATATGCATTAAGGAGATCAAAACCTCGCTTGTGTAGACAGCGTTGGATTAGAATTTCTTGGATAATTGTGAGCTTTACTGGACTATGATGATTGCAGTGCCTCTATGAATGGAAACATTTATACGTCATACACTTTTCATCTAGTAATTTCTTTTATTCGAGATATATATTGTTAAACATAAAAATTTATAGAGGAGATGAAATATATGTCCCTTTGTATATGAAGTTCTTCTCAGCAGATTCTATACAATATCTCCTTATATATATACATCACATGTAGAAATGGCCTCAGAATCCAGCACGTTATGTGCAACAGATCCCTCTAGTTTGCGTATCTGAAATAGTCAGAAGGCCTCATCTTAGAGTTGAAATGTCATTCAGTCCATGCGCTAAACCATCAGTGCCATAAATATAGGCTGCTATATTTTCATCAACTGCTTTTCCATTGGCAACGTTCAACTGCTTAACTGCAATTAATCTCCGAATATACACCCGCTCCCATCTGAGCCAATTCAAATTAACTAGTGAAAATGATAATAGATTGGCCTGGAAATCTCTCAACTACTACAAATGCCTTCTTTTTCTTTCTGTTAATAAATACATCATATGGTGGGGAAAGTTCTATAGGGAAGAACGGTTAAGGTATACCAGCAAGAATTATCGGTAAAGCATCAGACCATGAACTTACCTGCAGGTAAAGCAAAAGACTGACTAATAATAATTACAAACTAACAATGGATATGTCTATACTAGTCGATGCTGATCAAAGTGTAAATACTATTGTTACACAGTCCCTTAAGGTTATCATGAATATGTTGAATGCGGAAAGAATACCAACCCTAGAGTTAAGTTAATCACGTCATAACTCCCGAAGAAAATGAGGATGACCCTTTTCCGTGTGAAGCCATAATGCAGAAATATTGCCGGGCAAATCTCCTTTGGCATGACACACACTAAAAGAATACACAATATTTTGAAGTGCTTCAAGGTGGATGCATGCCAAAGGAGGTTTGCCCTGTAATTCAGCTGCACTTCTGGTCTGAAAGTCATGGCTTCGAAACCAACTATTTATACCATCTCAGAGGAAGCATATACGGTGGAATAATCCCTTCATTGTGTGATAGAAGATTGTTACAGCAGTATATTCCTTAAATGGAAGCCACTTCCACAATTGAAGCTTCTTGACAGAATTCGTAACGAAGATTTACTTTATGAAAGTAAATTTTATTTTGGAATAGAGCATCATATCCAGGTTTTTGTATGAGAAAGAAAAGGAACGTTATCTCTAGAGTAAAGTTTAGATGTAGGTTTTTTTTTTCAGTTGATAATTTTAATTTAGTGATCTTTTGGATACTCGTAAAGAATGATAATCTTTGACAAAATTGCTGTAGCGACCCTGTGTTATACGAAAGTTGCTAATTAAATCCTGAGATATAAAATGTTACTCTATTAACCTTATGTTTTCAATTTTGCTGCAAAAAAAACCCTTAGCCGTGTGTTGTTAAGGGGCTGTGAGTTAATAAAATTTCAACTCAGGGTTTGTTTTGCTAATATTTATATGTCAGAGTTTTTTTAGCAACTTATGAATAACACAGGGTTATTAAGGCAATAAATTCGATAATCTTTTGACTAAATGACTCTACAGATATCAAGAAAGTATTATTAGTTTATTCCCTACTGTCAATTCATTTGGATGTAGTTTACTGACAAAATAATTTAAAGATATTATCTATTTTGTACATATTTAGATTTATATGATAAAGTCTATGAAAAAATTATACACTGTAAATGAAATTATAATGAGATTATAGTTATGAGTTTTATATTGGATTTATGTATTATTCGTAAACCGTTCCTAATTATTATTCTATTAAGACTGGACATTAATAAAACATAAAACTAGCACATGTTATGTTTCTCCTTATAAAGAAATATGAGAAATCCATTCGGAACATTACTTGCATATTTATGGAATTTTCATTGTGATGTTGTATAAGTAATCTTTTAACTTTAGGTCTCTAAAGTTATCTTGTATAGGAATTGTTATAGTTTGATACTATTTATGACCTATTTAATTATAGGTCGTTCAGATAGTAGTTATTAAATATAGCATGAACTATTTGGAGATAATTGTGTGAGCAAGATATGTTTATCACCCTAAAGTAATTAGGGAAAATATTCCATTGTTCTCAATTAGTATTAATTCGAGAAATTCTTATCTAAGAGGAATGACACTTTGTAAATAGTTTACAAATATCATTAATCGAATCAATAGCTAATAATGGAGAACTAATAAGATTGGACTAAAAAAAGTAGACATTAATTTCATGATTTGTTGATTTGGAACATTGTATGTTGATGAAAAGATTGAATTATAAGGAAAAATCATGCATGAAAAGGTTAGTCAAAATCACTTTGACATTCCTAAATATTTGGGTGGTTATGATGCGTTATTAAATGTCAATCTTGATCTATGATTATAAATTATTTAATTGGAGAATTAAAGATAAATTAAAAGAAGTTTTAAAATTTTTAATTCTAATTATGAACTAGAATTATAATTTATAATCATTACCAACATATTTGTGAATCTAATAGGTTTCAGATATAGAATGTATTTAAGAGAACAAAGATATTTTACCAAGTTGAACTTGATTGTAAAGTTTGAGAAACCTTATTAAATATAAGATATTTAATAAATAATGATCAATATGAGATATTAAATCTTATTTGGGCATAATTAGTATATAATTAGAATTATTTGTAATTATAATTAAAGTTTAATTGAAAATATAATTAAATTTTAATTAAATTATTAAAACTTTCAAAACTTATTACAAATAAGCTTAAGCTCTAATGGAGCTAACACGTCTTACTTAACCTCTCAGAGTTATAGATTTCTCTCAACCTGTTCTATGGATACAATAGAGGCCAGATATTTGTGCGGCTATGGTAGTTAACATGGATCTATTTCAGAAATGGTTCAAGGGATATGACAAGAAAAGAATCAAGCTTCAGATCAAGATACGAATTAAGATTTATACTTTGTTATGATTTATGTGTTAATCTTTTCATAGAATTAAAGTGATCTTGATTTTCGGACAATTAAAATATAAAAAGTTTCATAATTATTCGACTGTGATTGGAATTCGATCTCATCCCGATTTTTCGAAACGCGTATGATATCCACACAAAGGCATCTACTTAAAAGACGATCAAAGAGTGTAGTACCATCAAACACTAAAGTGAAAACTTACAAGCTGTGAAAGATGCTTCACATAGAAGATGCTGGGGTATGTTCTTGACATGTTTATAATATAGTTGTAAAGAACTCCCCCTTCATGTTTGCCAAGGGTCGCCAACTGGAGTGAAGAGTCGTTTTGAATATGAAAGAACCGAGAAACAGCATTTAGATGCCTCATCTAAGAATGAAACTATTATATGCGATGCATCAAACGTACCATACTTAGAATGACATGATCTATTTCTCAAGGAAGCACTTAATTTGTGGCGCAGAGTTAATGGCAGACCATACAGATATATATACTATAGTAGGGCGTATACATCCAGATAATTCCTAAAATTAGATGCTTGTCTTTGCAATCTCACTTGTTCATTAACTTCTGTCGAAGGGTCATTTTTTGTAATCGTTATATAATATGGAAGAAGTGATGAAGTATTTCAACGGATAAAAATCTTCTTTCTAGAAAAAAATAGAGCATGTAGCCGTCAGGCAACCTTATACTTATTGTGGGCTTCAAAGAACAACTGGAACCCTTTTCCTTTGCATGTAATTCAGAAAGAAGAGTGCAGCTTTTTTAAAAGAGAGTCTCTTGCACATTAAAGATACTTTATAATCGAAGATGCCGAGCAAGCTCTATAAACCTTTGTGATCATTTAGAGGTAAAGACCATCGACATGGTTATCACAAGTCAACAAATGGACCCCAAGTGATCTTCTGTACGCAGAAAATTGTAGCAGCTGTTGCCTGGATTGATGGACGAGTGAGTGGTGCATCAATTAAAGCCATGCGTAAAAGGAGATTCTTAGACCGTAAAGCTTAGTCGTACAAAACTTAACACGAACCTGAAGGGCAACAAAGTGTAGTACACAGCTATCGTGCATAGATTCTCTTTGTAGAGACTGTAACTTAACTTTGATAGAAATGGATACTTTGGAAGATACTTAGTTGTAGTACTTATTGTCAATTTTGCTGAATGAGTCCTTTCATCGAGAGTCTTTCCCTTAAATAGGGAATAAACTTGATTATACATACCTAATTATCAGGTGGAAGATTATAGTAGAAATGGAAAACTATATACTCCTTAAATAGACAGATTGACTAGCTAGCTGTAATCCTAATTAGAGAAAGCTATTTACATAATAATTACAAATATATGTAACGGCTGTATACGAAAGTAGTAATTACAAAGATATAATCGCCATGTAACATCCCCCCTCAAATTGATGCTGCACGATCAAGAAGCATCAATTTGCCGACAAGAAATTGATGACGTTGTCGAGTCAGAGATTTGGTAAAGACATCAGCAATTTGAAGAGCAGTAGAAACATACGGCAGCGAAATGACACCTTGATCGACAGCTTCCAAGATAGAATGACAATCTACCTCAATATGTTTAGTACGTTCACGGAAAACTAGATTCGTAGCAATTTGAATAGCACTAGTGTTGTCTGCATAAAGAGGAGTAGAACGTGACTGAGGAAAACCAATTTCAGCAAGTAACCCACGAAGCCAAACCACTACAAGAAAAATAGAGCTTAGCGACGGAAATTACCGACGAAATTTATACATATTCCGTCGGTAAGTGTAATTAGCGACGGAATTTACCGACGGATAATGTCGTCGGAGAAACGGCTGACGGTA
>JAOQMR010000002.1:30509333-30525446 GCA_027563865.1 Erythroxylum pelleterianum
GCAAGCAGAACATCACAAAAATATAACAAAAGAACATAAAACACAAAGAATTAATTCGACAAAAATGCAAATTATCAGGTATCAAAGCCAAGGTATGTTTTTCTTGAAAATTCTAAGTATGCTCTGTGGTCGTAGTTTTGACTGATCTTTCACATCAGAAAAGATTTTCTTGAGAAATGTTCATTTGGTGCAGTGGAGCTTTGGTCTGGTAGTGTGGAAGTGCATGTCTAGAAAAGTGCAGGCCTAGGAACTTACCTGGTGTACTATTCATTTCTACGATAAAATTCATTAAGGCAGAAGAGCACAGGAAAAAAGTCAGGAAATAGGGCTTCAAATCCTCTTAGATATGAAGTGGAGAAATTCAATGGGATAATCAATTTTGGCTTGTGGCAAATGCAAGTCAGGGATATTTTGATTCAATCGGAGTTACACAAGGCATTGAAAAGCAGACAAATCACTGGTATCAACATTACTACTAGTGATACTGGCAAAACGGCTAGTACGAACAGATCTAGTATGAGCGATGAAGATTGGGAGGATCTGGGTTTGAGAGCAGCAAGTGAGATACGATTGTGTTTGGCTAAGAATGTCCTTGCGAATGTGCATGGAATATCTACAGCAAAGGAGCTCTACTAAAAACTTGAGGAGTTGTATCAAACAAAGGGCATCTCAAATCGGGTGTACCTAAAGGAGCAGTTTCGTACACTGCGGATGAGGGAGGGTACTACAATTTCAGATCATTTAGGTATTCTCAATGGGATCATCTTTGAACTGGAGGCTATTGGAGTTTGTATAGATGATGAGGATCAAGCTTTGAGACTCATTTGGTCTCTTCCACCTTCATATAAACACATGAAACCGATTTTGATTCGTGGAAATGAGAAGATAGTTTTTCTGAAGTTACCGGAAACCTCTTTTCAGAAGGGAGAAGACTGGGTGGTGAAAAAAATGTTCCTCCTGAAGACTCAGCTCTGGTGGTAGCTGAATATCGAAAGAAGAAGTCCATGAAAAAAATGTAGTATGTTGGACGTGTGGACAATCTGGGCACGTGAGGAAAAATTATTCGAGAGATGGAGCGGATTCGGCAAGAGGCTCTGGATTAGTTAATGAAGAGACTGATAATGTCACTAACATAGTCTCCATGAATGATGATCTTGTTCTCTAAAAAGGGGGGCATGTACATCCTCATGGCATATCGCTAATCTCAAAGTTGCCATGATAGAGGATGTGTTACTGTTAATGGGTCTACAAGTTTGCACATGGGCATTAGTTTGGCATTAATGTAAGGTTTGTAGTAGAATTTATATCAATGGCTGATGAACTTCCAGGAAATCCAAACATGAGAGTTGCACCATAATTTTTCAGCAAGGTTATTTTCAACATGTGCTGAAATGAAAAGGCTTGGAATTGGTTTATTATGAGTGGGTATGCTTTTATGGTGGAGCATGATAATTCTCTACATAGAGAGTTGTGTTATTTTCAGGAGATCTTCATTGAGGTGGAGTATGGTTGTGGGATCAACCAAAGTTTCCAAGATGGAAATTGTTGAGTTTTGACTCCTTTGTTTGTCTTATATTAATTAGGGAAAACAATTGGAGCAAGGCTCTTGCCTATATAAAGAGGTTGTCACCTTCTTGTTTAAAGCACTAATATAAAGTCAAATATTTGTATGACAAATTTGACTCTAGTTAAATTCCTCATTTGAGGTGAGAGTTGAAGATTCTGTTGTGGGTATTTTTTTATGGGTGTGTTGGTGTACTAGAGGATTAGGTGAGAAGAAAAATTGTGTGATTGTAAAAATTTTCATATAGTGGATTTTCTTCTTATTGCCTGTGATTTTTTTCTCCAGTTTGGGAGTTTCCACGTAAATTCTCTTGTGTTGTTATTATTTCTTTATTTTTTGATATTTTTATTTATCAAATATCTTTGAGTGTGGGTTTGGGAGGTCTAAATTTCCAACAATCCAATTTAGCTCTGTAACTTCATATTTCCTTTTGATTAGAAACAAAAAGAAGTTAAATGTAGAGTTCAACTTACAAATTAAGCTCAAACAATATGGACAGCATTAATGAATTAAGAAGTATGTCCACTTGATCATGTGAATCCTGAATATGCCAAAGACGAGAAGATAAGAATGGAAATGATTTGAATCAACAGAAAACAGTTTTAGTAGAAAGGAGCACCTCTATCCCAAAATTGAGAAGGAGATGTCAAGCAGAAGTGGACAAAATAAGGCAGGTGGGGGCTTACAACATATATCAGAAAATAGACAGGAAAAGGGACCCCTATGCCAACCTTTCAGCCCTTGCACCGATAACAAAGCAAAGCAAAGGCGAATAAGATTGAATTAAGGATAGGGAGCAAGCTATTAAAGTCCAACATGCAGTGTCCTCTATGCTTTGTTGTGTTTTGAGGGCATGCCAGCATTTGCTTAAATTACACATATATGATATATGCAGGTCCTATGAAAAGTGAGAAATATAGAGAGATGGGCAAAGTCTTGTCATAGTATAGGCAATTCGTGGTGCCATGTGCTTGGCCTATTATGTGCAGAGGGAATGAATTTTAAAACTATCATCACCTTTAGTGAAACGGTTTGCCATCGGTTGTAAGCCTGATTCCCTGTGTTCAGAATTGAAGACAGATACTGAAATATTCAAACAGTACAAGTATTCAATCACCTTCAAATTCTACTTATCCTTGCTTAACGATTTACTACGGTGTAAAGGGATGTCTAACTCCATTTTAAAAACAGATTCTAAGATATCCCAGTTGAATGAAAACGACAAAGTTGGAAGGTGGTACCTCTTGGATGTAAAACAATTTTACCTAGAGACAAGGGTACATGTAACTGAGTACTACGCATTCGAGTACAGTGGAGGATTTGTTTTGAGTGGAAAGGCTGTTATGGAGGGGGCGGCATATGTGAACAGATCCAAGTAGGTGACCCCAGAAGTAGAATAGAACGATAAAGAATAAAACACAGGACGTCTCCTTTGTGTCAGAGCATGTGACCTACGGCCACTAGCAAGATGGGAGACAAAGTGGAACCAAACGAGAGGCCCGTGAACACTGCAAACAAAATTTTTGCATACTTCTTGCTGACTCATCTTCTTATATATATGTCTTGACTGACTCAAACACTGAACCTGACCGTGATCGATGTCACTTGCCTGCAATAGATCCAATTCCCACATCCATTCCTATGCAAAGAGTGCTAGCTCCACAACCAATATGACAATTATATGATCCATTTTTCGTCCTCTTCTGATCTGTACGTTTACGGGGCTTTCTTTTTCTCTTGATTTTCCACTGTTATTCCTTGTTTAGGCCTAATAACATCCCATCTCTTTTATATATACATGTTTGATCTTGTAGGCCTAATAATAATTTTTATTGTAAATAAAAAATTATTAAAATTTTCTAAAAGTGTACCTTGTGAAAAAATGTCTATCACGTCATTTCAGGCATCGACGTTGGAAAAAGGTCGTGGAAACGAATGTTTACAGTAGAAGCGGTAATAGAACTTAACCTTCTGTTTGACTGTCCCCATTACCTATTTGACGGAGACTAGAATAAGGTTGGGCAGCCTAGCTACATCCCAATACCATACACAATATCCACCTACCCTCTGTCACCATTCCATGCTATAAAAGCCAAGCTGTTGTGCTCTATTATTTACACTTGCCAAGCGTAAGCATTTACTGATCAAACAAAAGCTAGGGAGAGAGAGAGACATGGTGTCTAGGCTGCAAAGGAGAATAACATTGCGCAGGAAGCTTCGGATTCTAAGGACGCTTACCTGCTCCAATTCTGTAAATATCAAGAACTAAAATCTTCAACGTGTCTCTCTCTTCAGTAACAGCGCACTCCTTTGCAACTTACAGTGCTGGAAATAAGTTTAACATTTCATGTAACTTGTTAAAGATTCAAATGTTTAACTATTATATTGTTGTCTGTCTGAAGGTGCAAAAAAGATCCATTATCAGGGATGCTCTTCTGTACATTTGCAAGCTCAAACTCAAGGTGGAAGCGATCAAAAGAGAACTCTCCAAGTTAGCTGCAATAGAAGGAAAGTACTTGAGCCTTATGAAGCAACCCCATTTACCTAAGGTGTGTCCCGCTCTTCTTTCATTCTGACATAAAATTTAGCTTTTAGCTCTTCCTTGGGGAAGAAAAAAAAAAACGAAACTCAAAATTTCTTGTCTATGTTGTGCATACTTTAATGCAGAGGGAGGTGAATGTACAGAGCGATGGAAAAATATTTGTTGTAAGAGCAATTTGTGAAAAGGGAGAAGGGAAACTAGTGTCAGTCCTGGAGACATTTGAAGAAATGGGTCTGACTGTATTGCTCGCTAGAGTGTCATGCAACTTCTACTTCAGCATGGAAGCCATTGTCGTACCAGAAGGACAGGTCATCCATGGTAGAACCTTAACTCAAGCTGTACTTAACGCCATTGGAAAACCACCCGAACGCTGTAGTTAACTAATAATGCGGCTTTGTACTCTGTTATGTGCAGCATGATGCTTGAAAATTAGTTTTCTAACTTTAAGTATGTCCGTACTCAACTTTTACTTTCATTTTCCAAGAAACGAAAACATCGAAGCGGTAACAAGTTGCTGGGAATCCATACGTTTTCTTTTGGAAGTGACATTAGTTGTAACAAGAATTGGTCGGTCAAGACAAAAGTATCCTCGTTTAGACATATGTGTGTGTCAATATATAAGTTAGGTTTACATCCTATGAATTCATTGAAGTTATATATTAATTTTATAAATTAATACACTTATTTAGAAAAATATTTTAGTATATCTTAATTTTAAAATATATTTTTCAGAATGATAAAAGAGTCTAATGAACTTATATTATATATTAGATCTTATAAATATATTACTTAGAGTAATTTATAATGTGATTGAATTTAAAAAATATGATTTCAAATAAACTTAGAGTATCCTTTCAAAAAAAAACTTAGAGTAAAGTAATATTAAATTTATATAAACTTCATAAATGATTAAAATACAATAAGATAAAGAACGTTAGGATATATGTGAATTTACTTTCACATGTATTACATTATGTGTGTGTTTGTGTAGATTATAAAATATTATTAAATGTTTATAAATTTCAAAATGACTAAATTACAATAAAGATAAAAAATATTTCAATATGTGTGGATTTAATTTTATATCAAATAGATACATAAATATGTATTAATTTTCATAATAATTTATTCATATATTTAATATTACTAAATATATATTTTAAATATTTTTTAGTGATTCTAAATGTGTACATTTTTAAAAATGGTTAGAGATTAATATTAATTGGTCCATCTTACCACAAATTTCAAATTGTTTAAAGTTTAATAATAAATAATTTTTGTAATTGTAAATTAATCATGTTATTATAAATAAATGTTCATTTTTAAAAATTAATATGTTGATCTAATACAGTATTAAAACTATAATTACTTCTTTTAGGATTTGTCAAATGTATGTAACTCTTCTTTATAAAAGGCCCTTATCAAAATCTACGTCCTATGATCAGTGTTAAATGTCTTTTTTCGCGTATGTACATCGACTAAGACTTTAGTAACCTATAATTTCTCAAAGACAAGGGCCTTTTATCCTGTAGTTTATACTTTATAGGGCTTTAAACAAAGGGTTCTTTTAGAAATGAGCATAGCACCCTGTCTCGTAACTTTTCTTGGGCTAGGAAAAGCATGTTTGGTGATGCTTTTGAGATCACTGTTTAGATTAGATAGTGGCAGACATTATTTTGAGCTATTCATATTTTGTATTTGTTAAGAAGAAATCATTTTATAAGAAGTATTAGGTTACCCGCTCTGTTAGGGTAATGTAGTAGGTGAAGGTATTCTTTCTGAAGAATTGAAGCAATTCAACATGTTAAGTTTAAAGAAAAATATTATATCAAACATTGAAACGAGAAAAGAAAATCACACGCTCTAAACAATGATAAATGTTAGCAAAAAGTAGATAATATTTTTAATATAATAACGTGAATATAGATACATTATTTAATATAGAAGATACGAAATTAGGAATGACATATATCAACCCATTTAGTGAAGGCATCATATCATCTGTATCACTTAATCTGTTTCAACTCGATTTCTGCCCCAACACGACGTTATTTTAGGTTTATTTACACATAAAATGACGTTGTTTTGGGGCAAAAAATAGTTATAACAAATTAAATGGTACAGAAGATTTGCTCGAATTTTCATGAAATGGTTAAATAGCCATAATTAGTCAACATATGTGAAATGTGTAAGTAGTTATTTCTTTGTTATATCAAAGGAAGCTTCTATAACAACTACGTTAATATTAAGAAGTTGTTTGATATTGATGGTGGGTCATTGATAATAATATATTTGTTAATTTACAATGTAAATTCGTATACGCCAAATATTTATGAAACTTTATGTAATAATTACAATAACATCTTCTTGTGTATGTTTTGCATAGATTCGTATATATTTGTGTGATAGTTTTACACACAAAAATTTAAAGTATTCTTTACTCAAATTATTTCTATATGATGTCACATCTTCCTTTATAAAATGATAACTTTTTTATTCTTAATTTTTAAGGATTATTTAGTCACATTACTAGCATTTTATATATACCACACTCTTCCATTCTCCAAGGTGATCACAACGGTACAAATCTCATCTTCAAAAGCTGACGTGAGCACGACCATGGTACTTTATAAGAAATATAAAATTAAAGATGAGTCAGTAATGCCGGAGGGACCAATAATAAGATCAAGAGCTAATAAGTTTAAAGAAACGCTTCAATCCTACAGGGGCCAAATTATAGATAGCACGGATCTCAAGAGACAACGAGGGCCAGTGGCATCACAATTAATTAAGTTGGGTGGAATATGCAAGAAGACTTTCATTCTTGTTTAATTAATTAATTTAAGTTAGAAGCATAGCTTTAGGCAACTCACTACTTGTGTTTTGGGCTTATTGTAGTGAGATGGACTTTTATTAACTTTCAACTCATTTAATTTAAACCTTTTAGGTTTAACGGGTTGTATTATAAAAATATTAGTTTAAGATTTAGTTATTTTGGTTGGAGACCCATGTTTTAAAGGTCTTTTATATATTTATGATTTCTTTCTTTTCAAGGGGTATAAATACCTCATAACAAACATTGTTTAGTTTTTTTTAATATGAATAACAAATTCTTTAAGGGAAAATTTCTTGTCTTCTTTTATTGAATCAAGAATATAATCCTTATCAAGGTAATCACTTATGGTGAATTCTATTCTTATTTTAAAATCAACTTTATTATATGCCTTTCCATTCATATAATTAATTGGAGGATCATTAGGGTGGGAGATTTCTTCGTGTTCATGTTCTATCCAAAGTGTGTGTTTAAGGAGTTTCGGGTTTTCTAGCCTTGGGGTTCCGCATCATTTGATATCAGAGCTTGGATTGTGATAAATTCTTATTTATCTTATGTTTATTTGATGTTATTATTGTTACTTTTCATTAGCATTCGAAATTAGGTTTCATTTTGTTCTTGTGTAAAAAAAAAGAAGAAAAAAGCAAAAAAAGAATGAAAAAATCAATTTCTAGCGTCTAAAAAGAAGAAGAAGAAGAAGAAATACATTGCTAGAGAAGTAAAAAGGAAGGAAAGTTTTGATTTGGTTGGTGGTGAGATCTTGTTTTAGGTAGAATTTATGATAATTATTTACAACGAAACAACCAAAATTCAGATTTAGTCATTTAGGAAATTATTTAGATTTGGTCATATCTTAAATTAGGAAAATTAAATAGAAAAGTCAAATAGCATAAATTCCATCTTTGGGATTGGAGTGATTATAGGATTTTCTTTTTGTTGGCTTCTTATTTTGTTTCTTTATTTTTAGGCATCATACATACTTTCTTCTTGTGTGCCCATTTTGCCTTTATTCATTTAAGTATACTTGCTTCTAGTTTTGTGTCTATCATCTTTCTTAGGTTTTTTCATTACATTCTTAAATTTTAATTTACTATTTGTGAATTACCTTAATTGGAAATTAAATTCTAAAGTGCGATTTAGGACAATAAGTTTTAGTGGAAAAAGGCTTAAGTGTGTAAGCTTAAAAGAGGATAAAAGCCAATTTTTGATTGAAACACTAGTGGAATGCCATCTTTTGAGTTAAACACGTAAGAGAGTGAATTGTGAGGTTATTTTTTTTATTGCTAACCATTAGCTTGGAACTTTTTGTTATGAGAATGGCCAACAGAAGGGATAGAAACATTACATGAGGAGGATGAAAATGTGCCTAATTTAAAAGTGAAAAATAAGGCATTCATGAATGAATTCAAGAAGTTATCTACATGATGGAAGGGATAAATGAATGAATTGATGAAATCAGTAGAATCCAAAATCGTAGGAGATTAATTGAGTAACATAGGAACAGGGTGGAAGAATTGGAAAGAATGTATGATAAGTATGAAGATGAAGTGCAATTCATGAGGGGTAGATTAAGGAAGGAAGAAAAAGTGGAGAAAAAAGATAACAACATCAATGCCATCAAGATGAAAATTCCACCCTTCAAATGTAGGAATGATGTTGAAGTGCACTTGGAATGGGTAAGAAAGGTGGAAATGATTTTTTCTTGTCACAACTATTCTGAAGATAAGAACATGAGATTGGCAATAATGGAATTCTGTGATTATGATTAGTTTGGTAGGATGAATTGATAAAGAATAAGAGGAGGAATAGGGGACTACCTATATCCACTTAGGAAGAGATGAAAAGAGTAATGAAGAAGAGATGTGCCACTTTAGTACCAAAGAGAGTTGCATAAGCAATTACATAGACTCACATAAGGAACTAGAAAAGTAGAAGATTATCACAAAGAGATGGAGATACTATTGATTAAAGCTAACATAGAAGAGGAGGAAGAGGTGAAAATGGCTCGGTTTATGGGTGGATTGAATAGGGAAATTGCTGATGTGATTGAGTTACAACATTATGTAGAAATGGAGGACCTAGTGAGCACTGCTATGAAGGTAGAGAAGTAATAAAAACAAAGAAGGGTAACCAAGTCTTCCTTAAATTCCAACAGCAAATGGAATGGAGCAAAAATGAAGATAAGAAGAGGGAGCACTACTCAGATTCCAAGGCGAAGACAATGAGCCAAACAAAGGCAAGGAGAAGAATAGTTTAGTTCAAAAAGGTACTACTGATCCATCCTTTAAACTTTCAAAACATAGAGATATTAAGTGCTTTAAATGTCAAGAGCATGGTCATTATGCATATGAAGGTCCTAACAAGAAGACTATGTTTATTAAGGGTGGTGATATTGTTTCTAATGTTAATGATGTTAATGAGTCTGATGGTAGTGATTTAAGTATGCCACATTCGGAAGATTGTTCTAATGTTGATGAGAATGTTGAGTATACTATTAAGGGTGAATCTTTAGTTACTAGACATACATTAAACTTCAATGAGAAGGAAGATAGTATAGAACAAAGGGCGAACATATTTCACACTAGATGCTTAGTAAGTGGGAAAGCTCGTAGCATGATTATAAATGGGGGTAGTTGTATTAATGTTGCTAGTACTACTCTGGTAGAGAAGTTGGGGTTGAAATGTGATAAACACCTTAATCCACATAGACTACAATGATTGAATGATAGTGGTGAAGTAAAAGTTACTAAGCAAGTAGTTGTTGCATTCTCTATTGGTAGATATATGGATGAAGTTGTGTGTGATGTCGTGCCCATGCAAGCTGGTCATATATTGTTGGTAGGTCATGGCTATTTGATAGGCGTATTATATATGATAGGTATATGAATAGGTATTCTATTATGTATAATGGGCAAAAAGTTACCCTTGCTTCTTTATCACCCAAAGAAGCATACCTTGAACAACTAAAAATTCAACAATTATCAAGTAGGGATTCAAGTAGTGACGTGACAAAGAAAGTAGAGAGAAAAGAGGCCATAAGAGAAAAGAATAAAATTAAAGGCCGCATGGTGAGTAACTGCACAAGTGAGAAAAAGAAAGTGGGATGTGCAAGAGAGAAGAAGTTAGTGAGTGAAAAGAAAGAAAAAAATGTGAAAAATGAGTGATGAGAAATTGAGAGGAGTGAAAAGGTTAAGACACAACCATATTTTTATGCAAAAAAAGAGAGAGTTAAAGAGTGCATACTTAGGCAAGTGAGTTTTAATTATGATTCAGTTTAAGAAAACTTTGTTTACTAACATTGACCTTGACCCAAATTCACCTATTGTATTTGTGACCTTGATGCAAGATTATGATAATGTTTTTCCTGAAGTGATATCCCATGGATTACCACTTTTAAGAGGGATTCAACACTAGATTGACTTGATACCAGGAGCTCAAATTTATAATCGTAAACTCCAGTTTACCAAAGCAATCTAAAGGAGACAAAGGAATTACAAAGGTAAATGGTTGAATTGCTTAGAAAGGGGTATGTGAGGGAGAGCATGAGTCCCTATGTTGTGCTAGTTTTTTTAATGCCAAAGAAAGATGGAACTTGGAAGATGTATGTGGACTGTAGAACGGTCAATAAGATCATTGTACAGTATCACCATTATATTCCTAGATTAAATGATTTGTTAAATGAGTTGCATGGTGCCTGTTGTGCGAAAATAAGTTTTAAAGACAAAGTAGGCTATCCCACTCACAAGTATACAAAGCAATTGTAGTCCTAGGGTCCTCTTCTCAATGAGGTGAAATTGGTTCACTCAAATTAACTTTGAAAATGAAAACAAATGCAATCCCAAACACTGTAACTTGATTTGTTGAGTAAAAGGTTTTAAAGAAAATAAAGCAAGAATGATTTGATCAATCAATGTGGTGAACTTTTAAGAAATTAACTTCACTAATTTAATCTCCTATACATGACTAAGGTGAATTAATGGGATAATTGTCTTGCTAATCAATTCAAATAATAAAATAAACCTAGCTTTCGTATTCTTAAGTTAATATATTTTTAATTTATAACTCAAACGTCTATAGTTTCTTTTTCTAATATTAAATTTCTTCTGTCGATTATTCGTTTAATATCAAAATGATGCAAAGGTTAGCCAAACTATTACATCCAATAAGCTTAAAAACCACAAAAAATATCAAGACAATACATCATTAACTCAATCATGCATAGTCGACTAACTTAGTTTCATTAATTTTCAAGATAAAATAATCAGCCCATCATGGAATAAACACAGTTCATCATCATCATATACTTCATTCCTATAGTTAACAGTAACAGAGAAGTATCAAAGCAATAAACAAAGTAAATAAATCGAAATGGACTATTAAGAACTATCAGAGGAAATAAGTTCGACAGACATATTTAATAATGCAGAGTAAACAAATAGACTGTTCAGATGAGGGAGTTAGCGTTGAGTCTCCTGCCAATCTCAAGCTCTTTGGAGTTAGCTCTCGCCTTCTGCCTCTGCTCACTCTCACCTAAAAGAATGGATGCTCACACTAGCTTCAGCTCTTCCTTCTCTCTCTGCTATTTTTCTCTTTCTTGTCACCAGCCGACTACTTTCTAGTATCTCCACCTCCAGCTTCTGTTTTTCCTCATTCCAACCTCCCTTTTCTCTTTATCAACTTTTCTCTTTATAGATAAGATCTAGGTTTAGGGTTTGTTTTAATCCGTCGTCAACCATCATGCGTAACACGTGACATTAAATTCGATACAAGAGAATATGCACAGGTGTCACAAACCTGTCACTCCATTAAGAGACCTTGTCTCGTCCATGACAAAACTTGTCATAGGTGTGAGCCCTTGTCAACCCTGTGCATATTCTCTTACACTAAATTTAATGTCATGTGTCATGCATGCAAGTTGATGGTGGATTAAAACAAGCCCTAAACTTAGACCCTCTCTATAAAGAGAAATATTGATCGAGAGAAAAGGGAGGTTGGAATGAGGAAAAACAGAAGTTAGAGGCAGAGAAACCAGAGAGTTATCAACAGGTGACAAGAAGAGAAAAAAAGTAGAGACATAAGGCAGAGTTGAAGCTAGTGTGAGCATCCGTTCTTCTAGAGAGAGTGAGTAGAAGCATAAGGCAAGAGTAAACGCCAGAGAACTTAAGATTGGCAAGAGACCCACCGTCAATCCCTCATTCGAACAGTCCATTTTTTTATCATTCTATTCTATATCTGTTGTATTATTGAATCTGTCAATTGAACTTATTTCCTCTATTAGTTCTTGATAGTCCATTTCGGTTTATGCATTCTATTTATTACTTTGATATTTCTCTGTTACTATTAACTATAGGATTGAAGTATATGAAGATGATGAATTGTGTTTATTCCATAATGAGTTGATTACTTTATCTTGAGAATTAATGAAACTAATTTAGTCGACTATGCATGATTGAGTTACTGATGTATTATCTTGATATTTTCTGTCGTTTATGAGCTTATTGGATGTAATAGTTTGGCCAACCTTCGCATCATTTTGATATTAAACGAAGAATCGATGGAAGAAGTTATTAATTAGAAATATATTAAATTAAGTGAGTAATAATTAGTTAGGAATATGAAAGTTAGATTTAGTTTATTAATTGAATTGATTTTAGAACCCAATTAGTAATTTTAGCAAAAAAATTATCCCATTAATTCGCTTTAGTCATGCATAGGAGATTAAATTAGTGAAGTTAATTTCTCAAGAGTTCACCATATTAATTGATCAAATCGTTCTTGCTTCTAATTAAATTGGTTTATGTTTCAGTTTAATTGCTTTATTTTCTTTAAAACCTTTTACTCAATAAATCGGGTTAGAGTGTTTAGGATTTCTTTTGTTTTTATTTTCAAAGTTAATTTGTGTGAACCAATTTCACCTCCTTAAGAAGATGACCCTGGGTATTCAACTACAATTTTCTCTTATACTTATGAGTAGGATAGCCTAGGTTTTTTAAAAACTTATTTTGGCATAACAAGTTTTTAGTGTCGTTGTTGGGGAGGTGTTTAGTGTTTAGACTTAAATTCGCTTTGATTGTTTTGTCTTTTCATGCATACATTTTTGTTGTATTATTTTTTGAATTGTTTTAGCAATTTTTGTTACTAATTCAGTTATGTCTTTATTTTGTTTATGCGAGGAAGGAGGTCACTGAAAAGTGAACTTGTTCCTTTTATTGATAACGTTCATCAGATAAGAGGACCTCAAAAGGACTTTGAAAATAATCTCGAGGAACCCAAGCCTAAAGATTGAGAGATGGGTGAAAGGTAGTCAGTAATGAAGGAGTCCGCCAAACTAGTGATTGGTCCTGTCACTTTATGAATAGGTTTAAGAAAGGCAGTCAAAAACTATGAATTGAAGAGCATCTACTACAATATGTTGCCATCTTTCTAAAAGGTTCCCAATGAAGACCCTTTAAACTTCATTCGGGAATTCTATACCACTCTCTAGACATTTCCTTTGAATGTCTTAAATGAAGATCAACTCAGAATGACATACTTCCCATACACATTGAGAGATTAGGCCAAGGCATGGTTGATGACCTTTCTGTCCGATTCATTGACTATATGGAAGGAGGTGTACAACAAATTTATGGGAAAATTTTATTCCCATCAAAAGACCTTTAAGCTGTAAACGAAGATAGCTACCTTCACTCAGATGGAGGGAGAGCCATTCCATAAGGCGTGAGAATGCTTCAAACTCTTGCTAATACATTATCCACACCGTCATTTTCCACTTCACATGCAAAACCAATTATTTTATGATGGATTGGCATAATTGTGTCAGTACATGGCGGATAATGCAACACGAGGAGCTGTGGGAGAGAAGACTGTTAAAGAGACATACAACATCTTTGAAATATTGGGGGTCAATTCTCAACAAAAAAGGGTGAGGGGGAGAAGAGCTGGAGTTTATAAAGTGAACTCGAACCAAGAAATGACTATGCAATTAGATGAGTTAACAAAGCATGTCAAAATGTTAATTATGAGACTCCCTAAAATGTTCCAAATTAAGAGGTATGTGGTATATGTGGAACTTATGTGGTATATGTGGAACTTATGGTCAAGGAGCTTTTTTTGTATTCTTTTGAATCTTTTGCAGATGAGGAAGAACAAGCGAACTCACTTAATGGTTTTCAACCAAGGGTGTAAAATGATCCATATTCAAACACCTATAACCTTGTTTGGAGAAACCACCCCCATTTTTCGTGAAAGACCAACAATCTACTAGTGTAACCCCAACCACAATATCATAATTTTCAGAGGCAAAATCAATTCCAAGGGCAATCCTCAAATCAAAACCTACCGAGAAAGTCTTCATTGGAGGAAAGTCTGAACACGTTTATTCAAGTAACCACTCAAAATCAAGAAATGAACAATAAGAGATTCGACTCCTTGGAAGCTTTTGTAAAGAGGATTGAGATTCAAGTAGGGCAACCTACTGCTTAAATGCAAAACAATCAAAGGGAAGGTTGCCCAGTCGACTCGAACAAGCCCAAGTAGTTACTATTATAAGAACTGGTAAGGTGATTGATAATCATATTGAGATTCCTTTTAATCTATCTAATATAGGTAATCAAGAGGAAGGGAGCCTCATCAAGGAAAAAGAAGCAAAATGACATAAGCAATGGCCACAACTCTTCAAGTCATGTTCAGAAAGGTGAAAACTTAGGCATGCAACTAAAGGCAATAAAGGGCCAAGACTGCATAAGGCGACTGATAGACTACCAATTACACATCCAAGTCGCTTTAAGGATTCTAAACAAGATGAGTATTTTTCTTATTTATATAACATGTTTTACAGGGTTAATATTAAATTGCCTTTGTAGGATGCGATTAGGAACATTCCAACTTATGTGAAGTTCTTTAAGGAACTAAACACTAAAAACAAAAGTTTGATCCAAATGAGAAGGTGATAGTTTAAGATGTGGCAAGTGCAGTTCTTCAGCAACAGTACCCCCAAAATTGAAAGATCTAGGGAGTTTTATTGTGAGACTACCAATGGGTAATGGTCATGAGGTTAAGGGTATGCTTGACCTTAGAGCAAGCATAAACGTTATGTCTTACCTATTTATGTGAAATTAGATATAAGACAGTTGATACCTACAAACATGTGTTTTCAATTAGCTAATAGGTCAATTTGTTATCCAAAAGGAATAATAGAAGATGCGTTGGTAAAAGTAGGAGGATTGATTGTCCCTATAGATTTTGTTGTCTTATACTTGAGGGAAGTAAAAGAGAAAGAAAAGGGACACACCATTCTTCTAGGGAGGCCTTTTATAGGCACTACCAATACCTTGATTGATGTGAAGAATAGAAAACTGACCATGACTGTTTTGGGAGAAACAGTAGAATTTTCAATCTTTAATGTTGAACCTATTCATACTACTATTGTTTATGAAGAATGTTCTCTTGTTGGTCAAATTAATACTACAAATTTTGATTTTGCCTTGCAGGAATAAGAAAGGGAATTGGACTTGGTTAATGAGATTGATAAGTTCTGCCAATTGCTAGATGATGCAAATGAGAGAGAATTTGGCAAGTTCTTAGAGATAGATCCCAATGAAGAAAAGAAGACAGTCGAATCACTCACTTTGAGTGATCCACCTTGAGCATAACTATTGAGGCATCCAACTATAAGACCTTAAAGAAGCATTGAATGGGAGGCGATCTATATAATTTATGTTTTTATTTTCACTTATTTATTGGTTATTTCTTTTTAGTGAATCTTAACTTAGTTTGTTTGCTTCGTATGCACAGACCTAACTTTTTGTCTCTTCTATTTGTTCTCTTCGCAGCTATTCTCCAATCCTAGATGCAATATCCCACACTCCACACCGCTTCAATATGGCTACCACCCCCACCTTCATATCATATTTCTATCCTTCTTCTTTGTATTATTTTTATTGCTTGTTAGTTTAATTTCTTTTAGTTTAAGGTTTATCCTTGTTTGCGTTATTTTGCATCTTAGATCCCTCTTTTTATTTTCTTATCACATTAGGAATAGTGTGATATTTAAGTGCAGGGGAGTAGTATTTAGTTAAATAAATATATATATGTTTGTTGTTGGACCCCAAACCGGTTTATTATTTGTGAAGCATGATTTATTATTTGTGAAGTTTTATAAGATTAATAAATTGG
>JAOQMR010000002.1:30557016-30569976 GCA_027563865.1 Erythroxylum pelleterianum
TTATCTTTTTCCTCTAGTAACTCACCGCCTCTTCAATTTGTTATTTTTTGAGATGGATGTGACATGTCTATCCATTTTAGTGTTTAATTTGATTTTTCTCTTGCATTTTAGCTTTCTTATCCCTTCCACTCTTAAATACCCAACATTTTCCATTCACTTTTCACAGTATCTTTTATTAAGGATCAAATACCCAACTATTTTCCATTCAAATACCTACTATTTCACAATTTATATTTATGTTATCCTAATAGTTGACTATGATTGACAAGTGAAATTCGAAGAGAAAAAAGTTGAGATAGAGTGAAAAATGTATTTGTTGGGTATATTTTAATAAAATTGAGATTATAATAAGAAATATGAAAAATACGCTTACCATTCTTTTTCTATTTTATATCGCTCCATTACTTTTGATTCTTGCTTAACTTTAGATAAAGGTTTTTATGGAGTTAGGTCAACTAGAGAAAAAGTATAAAAAAGTACTTTGTAAGGCTTTTATTTTCCTTTACGTAATCTAACATATAAATTTACTATTTACCTTTTATGTTTATTGTAGGTGCATAATATCTCTCTTTGTTTCATGATTTTACACCTTACTATTTATATGTCTAACCTCTCTGTTTTTTTAATGTAGGGAGTTAAAGCATTTCTGGACTCGTACCGATATTAAGATAATAACAATTCTACCTTGGATGAGATACTCTAATGATTGTTATTTCTCTATTATTAAGTTAATACTATTTAACTACTTATAGGTGCTTCAATCTTATCTTTTTTCTTTATTCTTATATATATTGTTTTGGATAAGGTTAGAAGGTGATCTTCATATTTATTTAGACTGATTGGTTAGGGCATCATATGTTATGAATTATGTTACTTAGAATCCATATAATGAATATGCCATTATAAAAACAAACCCTTCTTGAAGTTTTTATCAAATAGTTATATGTCCCTAGTGCTTTTACTTGTATGAGTGAAATTCCTAATTATTGGGAAGCGATTGTGATTAGTTCAAGTCTTCATTTAAATGCTTATATATGAACGTCAATTTAAGTATTGTGTGTTTAAGTTTATATGTTATTTGAGTTTGGTATAATAAGGAATTATTACAATCATGATTTTAATAATATGATTTTGCATACCTTTGCACCAAGACTTACATATGGTAGCATCCCTATACTTCTAGTAATCATTGAAGCTTCATCAGAGAGTATATCGTTAAATATTTTATTAGTCACTATTGTATCAAACTACAAAGTTCACATATTAGATATTGATAGGCTTTATCAATTCTACCACCACATCACTTTCGAACATATTTAAAATTCTTCTGAATTATATGCTTGTCAAAAACTTGTCTCAGATCGAGAATAAATTGCATTACAACATTGTCAGCATACATATGTGAGGGCTCAACATCAAGATATTCGCTATGGCCCTTACCCTCTTTCTCCAAAGCATTGGTGCCAAAAAACATTTTCAAATGGCATATCAGTGTATTATCCATGGCATGCTTTTGTGTGGCATAAAAATATGTTCTTTGAGATAAATAACAATCAGTTCATGTGATTCCTTGTCATTATAAAAGAATAAAAGGATTAGAACCGTCTTTTACATGAAATTATATAATGGAATTGCCTTAATTCCTAAATTGAAACTAATACATTGTTCTATCCATTGATGATTGAAATTGATGTAATCTTGTTACATAGATGTAAACAAAATACTAAAGAAAAATGTCGACAAATCCTTTTCCTTATTATCTATTAATTTCTTGCATATTGCTTTCATTTATGTAACATATATTGGCAATGATTTGGATATTGCCATTGGTTCATTCAAGACTAGATTGGTAATTGTATTTTATTTATTTATATTAACATTGATGCATGAAATAACACTTTAGATAATGAATTGGAGTTGAATATCTTTTTCTTCATTGTTTCTAATCCTCTCACTTAGAATAAGCATTGGTGATGTTATGGCATTTCAATAAAAGTAAGGAAGATTATGATAGTCAACTCTAATCATAAGGAAAATGGTATAATGAACTTGGTTGGATCATTAATGAAGCACGGTATTTAAACTATATGTCGTAATATAAATTCCATTACATTATGCCTAGCATAACAAAATATTGGTTAGAGATTATAAGCATATGTCTTATGGCAAGTTTTGGTTTATTTTAGTCTAGAATATAATGATAAAGTTTTGTGATCCATTTACTCTATCACTTATGTAAAAGAATTCCCAAGGTAACAAAAGAAGTAGCAAAATCATTATGTTTATCTCTTTTTGATGTTTATATCACATGTTGAAAGTGTTCTGCTTATGTTGGTATATATCACATGCTTTTGTTGAGATTATATCGATAATTGATTGTAAGAGTTTTAAGTGTTAATGCTTATAGTGAAATTTGGCATTGTATGCAACAGATATAAATACAAAACTATTGAAGAAGTGTATTACATTAAATATGAAATAGCCTTTTTCCCAGGCCCTATTTTATGTTAAAGAGCGTCACTCATCCTTCTTCTTTGTAGTCTATGGTTGTCCGTCCATCTAGGTAAGTTGTCCAACTAATGTCTACCATATATGTTGCGTTAATAGTATGACTATTTATGTTTAGGTTTTGTGTGAATGCAAAGAAGGTCTTAATTTTGCATTGTTGTTTAGAATATTCTTATAATCATTAATGGGTTTTTATGTTCTTCTTTAAGCATCTAAGTAGTTATGTTTGGGTTTTCTTTGAATCATTGATGAGTAGATGTATGAATTACATAAGTATTTATTGTATGTGGAATGAGTTTGAAATCTTATAGATGATCTAATGCATAATAAACCCCTAGGACGGTATATAGGCTGGAAACTTGTGATGCAGCTCTCATGAGGCTTATAGGTGAAAAATTCTACAAGCCTAGGAGTCATAGTGAGAACTTGCTTTCCTTATTCATATGGTGTAACAATGCTACGTACCTTGGTGTTTCTTTTAATTCAAACTTAGTGTACAAACTTGAATCAAAAAATTAAAGAAGTAGTAAGTTTGTATAGTTATAGAAAATTTGTAATGATTTGAGGCATAATAAACCCCTAAAATGGTATATAGGCTGAAAACCCATGATGCAACTCCCATGAGGCTTATCGGTGAAAAATTACATAAGCTTAGGAGTCACATCGAGAACTTACTTTCTCGATTCATATGGTGTAACAAATTAAAGAAGTAGTAAGTTGTATAGTTACTGAAAATTGACAATGATTTGATGCATAATAAACTCCTAGGATGGTATATAGGCTAGAAACCCTTGATGCAGCTCCCATGAGACTTACCGGTGAAAAATTCCAAGAGCCTAGGAGTCACAGTGAAAACTTGTTTTCTCGATTCATGTGGTGTAACAATGTCACGTACCTTAGTGTTTCTTTCAATTCGAACTTATTGTACCAAACTGAATCAAAAAATTAAAGAAGTAGAAAGTTGTATAGTTATGGAAAATTCACAATGATTTGACACATAATAAACCTCGAGGATGGTATATAGGCTAGAAACCCGTGATGCAGCTCCCATAAGGCTTATCGGTGAAAAGTTTCATGAGCCTAGGAGTACAACGAGAACATGCTTTCTCGATTCATATGGTGTAACAATGCCACGTACCCTTAATGTTTCTTTTAATTCGAACTTAGATTACGAACTTGAATCAAAAAATTAAAGAAGTAGTAAGTTGTATAGTTATGGAAAATTAATAATGATTTGACGCATAATAAACCCCTAAGATGGTATATAGGCCAGAAACCTGTGATGCCGCTCTCATAAGGCTTATCAGTGAAAAGTTCTATAAGCCTAGGAGTTACAATGAGAACTTGCACGAACTTGAATAAAAAAATTAAAGAAGTAGTAAGTTGTTTAGTTATAAAATATTCACAATGATTTGAGGCATAATAACTAAGAAGGTATATAGGCTGGAAACCCTTGATACAGCTCCCACGAGACTTATCGGTGAAAAATTCCATGAGCTTAGGAGTCACAGTGAGAACTTGCTTTCTCGATTCATAGGAGTAAACAATGCCACGTACCATAGTGCTTACTTAAAATCAAACTTTGGAAATCAACTTGTAGGTGATTAATTCAAACATGATTACTTGAACTTCAATGTGATTAATTCTCACTTTTTTAAATAACAGTTTTTCGTAAATGAGTAATGTTG
Organism: Erythroxylum pelleterianum; assembly: GCA_027563865.1. NCBI lineage: Eukaryota > Viridiplantae > Streptophyta > Magnoliopsida > Malpighiales > Erythroxylaceae > Erythroxylum > Erythroxylum pelleterianum. The sequence goes on from JAOQMR010000002.1 coordinate 30,561,213, forward strand.
ATAGATCTCGGATGTGTAGACGATTAACACCTGACGATTTCATTAATCCTGAGTTTATTGAGGGAGTTGAAACTTTTATTCACTATGCATGTTCTTAACATGTATATATGGATGGCCCAAAGATCAAATGTCCATATAAAAAGTGCAAACATATTCATTTTCTTCCTATTGATGAAGTGAATCTCCATTTGTTAAGAAAATAGTTTGTTCCAAATTATTTTGAGTGGACACAACATAGGGAGCCGTTGATTTGTAGCACTTCAAGGGGTAATGAAGCAAACTCGTTAATAAATGTGGATGAGTTTGAAGGGGGGATTATATTTAGAACAAATAATATGGGTGCAATTGAAAATCCTTACATCTAAATGGTTTATGATGCAGCTGGTTATACCTTTTAGGAAAATATAAAAAATCTTTAAGAAGAGCCAAACCCACATGCAAAATAGTTTTTTTGACATGCTATAATCAACTGACCAAGAATTATGGCCAAATTATGAGACGATGACTCAATTGTCTTTAGTTGCTCGAATATTGAACATAAAGTCTGAAAGACATATTTCTGATTGAAGTTTTGATAAAATTCTTGGTTGGTATAATGAATCATTGCCTCCTGATCATACAATGGTGGATAAATTTTACAATATGAAAAAACTTATTAAGGGTCTTGGTTTGCTAATTGAAAAAATTGATTGTTACAAATTGGGATGTATGTTATTTTGGGGAGATGTTGTGAAATTACAAGAGTGCAAATTTTATGGTCAATCTAGGTTCAAACCTAGAAAGCGTACTATGAAACATAACTTAGTACCTTGGAAGCGAATGTATTATTTCCCACTAATTCCGAGACTTCAAAGACTATATACCTCTAATGTTATTACATCTCACATAATATGACATAATGAACATGAACAAAAAGATGGAATAATGAGCCACCATCGGATGCAATGGCATGGAAACATTTAAATAACACCCCTTATGAGCTTGTAGCTGAAAGTTGAAATATTAGGTTGGGATTGTCGACAGATAGATTCCAACCTTTTGGTCAATCCGACCATTAATATTCATCATGGTCAATCATAATTACTCCTTATAATTTACCTCCATGGATGTATATGAATGAGACATATATGTTCTTGACAGTGATTGTGCCAGGGCTTAGAAGTCTAAAGTATAAAATTAATGTATTCTTACAACCATTAGTATCTGAATTACATCATCTTTGGGAATATGGTGTAGAGACATATGATGTGTCTCTTAAACAAAATTTATGTTGAGAGTAGCTTTGACGTGGACTATTAGTGATTTTCTAACATATACTATGTTGTTTGGATGGAGCATAACAGGGAAATCAGCTTGTCTTTATTGTAGCAATGATTCTGATGCATTTTATCTTCCAAATGGGGACAAAACATCTTAGTTTGACAACCATAGGAAATTTCTTTCTCCAGATCATCCATTTAGATGCAATAAAAAAAGTTCATTAAGAATATGATGGTACAAATACCTCCTTCCCCTTATAAAGCTGGTGAAGAGATATTACAGGAGATTGATGAATTAGGGTTGCTGAAAGTTACAGAACTTGAAACTGATGAAGTTAATACAAGCATTAGTAAAAACATTTGGTTTGAGAAAATGAAGCATCTTTTGGGATTTGTCATTTGGAAAACTAGTTTGATAGCATAATTTGGAGGTGATGTATATTAAAAAAATATTTTTGACAATTTATTAAATACTATAATGACCATTGAAGGGAGGATAAAGGATAATATAAAATTACGAGTTGATTTGAAACTTTCTTGTAGAAGGAATGAGTTAGATAAAGATCTTCGCACTGGTAAATATCTGAAAGCATGTTACACTTTGGACAAAAAAAGGACATTTTATGTAAATGGTTGAACAGTCTAAAGTTTCCTAATGGATATGTTTTAAACTTGGCAAGGTGTGTGGACATAAGGAAGTACAAATTATTTGGGATGAAAAGTCATGATTATTATATGTTTATGCAAAGGCTAATTCCAATTGCATTTCGGGAGTTGCTATCGAATAAGGTTTGGGAAGCTACAATAGAATTAAGTTTGTTTTTCAAAAGCTTAACAACATCTGAAATCAAGTTGGTTGAAATGGAAAAATTAGAAAGGGAAATTCTAGTAATCTTGTGTAAATTAGAAGGGATTTTCCCTCTAAGCTTATTTGATTGTATGGAGCATCTACCTGTGCATTTAGCAAACAAAGCTAAACTTGCTGGTCTAGTTCAATATCGATGGATGTATCCGTTTGAGAAATAATTATAGTAAATATTTAAATTGGAGTTATAACATGTTTTAATCACAGAATTGTATATCAATAGCTATTTGTAATGTAGGTATTTGCATCACTTGAAGAAGAAAGTCATAAACAAGGTTAGAGTTGAAGGTTTGATATGTAATGCTTATTTAATGGAGGAAGCAAATACATTTTGTTCACATTATTTTGAGCTATATGTGCACACAAGAGAAAGAAAAGTTCCTCGTAATGACGATGGGGGAGGAACAGGTGATGTTGATAGTAACTTATCCATTTTTACATATCCTAGATGAACATATGGATGATCAACTAGAAGAATGTTAACAGAGGAAGAAATAGAGGCTACCCATTGTTACATTTTATTGAACTGTCAAGAGGTTCAATCTTTTGTCCAATAAGTTGAAGTTGATTTTCCAATTGATTATTTGGGTTTTCGAAGTTAATGTTGTTCAAAATAAAATACATAATAATGTCTTTAGATTATACGAGGACTTGTTACGTGAGCTAATGCCTGAAAAAACATAGATGATATCAATAAAGATGTTAAAAGACACTTTCCTCGATGGTTCGAGAAATATGTAAGTTTTCACTTACAATTATTGAAATGGTTGAATTATCATATCAAAGTGTTCAAATGACATTATACTATTTAATATGATAATTTTTTAAGCCTCGTAAAATCCAATCGAGAACAAGTTCATATGATTTTTCAAAAGGACCTTTTTGAACTGTTAAATCCTATCTAGTGTATTTCGTTAATGGATACAAATTTCATACAAAATATCATGATTATAACATGGCAACAGTAAATAGTGGGGTTCGCATACAGGGAGAATTGATGAATTACTATGGTAAAATTATTGAGATACTTGAAATTGAGTACCCTACATTGCCAATAAAGTGGAGTGTGATATTTAAGTGTGACTGGTTTCTAACTCCTAATGTTAGTGTAGACGTGCACAGCCGATACAATCTAGTTGAAATCAACAATTGAAGAAGATTTAGACATTTTGAACCTTTCGTGTTTGCAATGCAAGCGATCCAGGTTTATTATGTCCCTTTTCCTAACTTATGAGGAAATAAGTCAGATTGGTTGGCCATTTGCAAAGTTAAACCTGGAGGTATTTTTGAATTACATGAAAAAAGGGAAAATAAGAGAATTGAAAGTGAATCGCTTTAGGAAGATGTTTATGAAATAAATGCATGCATTATATATGATGAGAATAAACCTTTGAACGATCCAAATATGAATATGTTGAAATTTTTACTAGAGAGGATGACAAGGGCAAGAGATCTGAAGAGGAGCCTAAGTTTGACTTTAATTCTTCATAAAAAGAAGATGATGATGACTTTGATTTATAATGAAGTGATCATGATAACGATTAATTTGTGTTTGTAATAGAATATTATATGAATAAATCTATTATTACATCAATAATATATTGTTATATATTCAATTTATATTGTCTTAGTATTGGAATATTCAATAAAATGAGAATTTCAGGTTAAAAATATGTCACCAAAGAGAAAACATGATATGATGCGACCAAGGTTAAGGTTACCATGATTTGGAGCCAATTACTTTCCATGTAAAGCATCATATTTTGGAGTTGCCATAGAATTAGGTGTTGTACCTCCAGTTACTACACATCCAGATAAGGCACCATCTTCTGTACCTGCTGCTACACCATCTAGTAGCCCTTCTACATCCACTACCAGAATTTTTTTGGGATTCCAAATTTGACGCGGTAATTTATAAAGTATGGGAGAGGTGAACTCGTACACGTTATAGAGACTTTCTTAGTGTGATACACAAGACTAATGTATGACCTTCTTATATATTTGAAGAAATATGGAGTCGTTGGTAGTAGTATTGGACATCACTCGAGATAATGCCCATTTTAGAGCCCAATTCTGCCAACAGACATGGAGGACTAGGGAGAGAGAGTCTTCCCGTACACACTGGAGGATCTGTTACCCACCAGGAGCATACAGAGAATCTTGTAAGTATCTAAAATTTACATTTATATTTTGATTTTTTTTACTTTGATGTATTTCAATTTAATTTGATGTGTGGATTTTAGAATGAAAATATATGTGTATTATGAAAAATGATAATATTATAAATGTCTGGTGCCATATATGGTTGTGTTGTTGAGTTACTTTCTTTGTTCAAAAGAGGGTAAATATCATAAAAAGAGAGGAAATTCTTTTGAAAATTTTGAAAATTATAATTCACATATAACATGTTATTCTAAAGCAGGAAAAGTCTATAGGCAGGAAGCCTACATCCCGTCAGCTCTTTTTGTACACCCACAGTAAGAAGCATGATGGTGTGACCTTCGTCAACACCCGATGTAGAGAACTTAATGTATGTGAAATTTATGATTTAATATTAATTCTTAATAATTATCAATTATTAACATAAACATTGCCTCCTGATAGGAGTAAATATAAGAAAGCATCAATGACAGTCTCAGCACTCTGAAACTGTTGATGAGAGTCAGACATATCTTAATATTTGGAATTATCAAACTCCTCGGACCATCAATGTTTGGAATTATCTTAATCATATTAATGATAGTTCAATATCTAAAAGTTAATCGAAAACAATTCAGTTATAGTGAGAAAACATCTAGGTTAATTCATAGTACACTCCAGATAAGCTATTGCCTTGATGACCCAACAATATCTGGATGCTGACGATCAATTTGTGCTTCTTTAGTCATGCAATACACATATATAGTTCACACATTGCTAAGTTGATCAATCATGTGAATATTCGATCATGCACATACATATGTGTCATGTTTAATGCATGCTCAATTGACCTTTCCAGGTATGTAACTATTCACAAATCTTGATCATTTAAACATCATATTTTGTTACTACCATTTTGCAGTTAGGTTTGTACCTTTAAGTTAGCTTGATTTACTCCAAATTCATCAACCATACTTTACACTTATCCTTGAACATTTTCATGATCAAAAGCCTCTTATAACACACACATAATTGTTACTTCAAATTTGGAATTTTAGCAAGCTAGGCCTATACATTCACCAAACTTTTTCCAGCAATGTATATTCATAAATTTACCCAATTCTCATTCATAAATACCCCATGTTCTTCAATGCTCATTCATTCATACCTTATACACATTACTCATGTCTTTAAGATCATGTTTGCATTAAAAGAACTCATTTATTCCTTTAATAAATCATAATTTCCATATTTGAACTCATCAACATCAAAACAGTCCATTCTTTAGATTATGACTTCAATTAACTACAAAAAAACTTATCAAGCTCTTAACCAATTAATTCAGCAACAATATAGGCTCATTCCTAGCCTTAATCAAGTCCAAATATACAAATTTAGAGCGAAATTTCTCATCTGGTTCAACATATACACAAGACTGAAATTAAAATTCCAGAATTTATCATCAATATCACTAATATGTGTAACTTTACCACCTTCAATACTTTACGATTTTTATAAGCTTAGAGACATCATTAAGACATGAAATTTTCCAGATTTCATGTCCTTTAAGGTTACTTCATTTCAAGTTATTTTAACTTCTATATTGATTACACTAAGGCTTACAAAATTCTGCTCACTTATGTTATTAACAGTCATTTTTTTTACAAACACACTTATAGCTCTAATTTTTTATATTTTAAAACACCTTAATAACACCTATCTTTATCATGAATTTCTCATCAATTATACTTCAAATCCCAAATTAAATCATCCATACAACATCCCATAAACTACTGTTTTCGTACATGTAAAAATAAAACAGAAAAGTACCCATTCATTCTCCATTTTCCAGCATATCTTCAACATCAACATCATATACTATCTATCCCAATTCAATCATCATAATCTTTCTATTATAACATGCCATAAAGATCAATACTTTAGTTACTTGTTTAGCTCAACTTTCACCTTAATTCAATTTAACCTAGCCTCCCGTACATACAAGATCATCATAAATTCAAGGTAGAAATTGGATGGTTTTTAGCTAGGATAAAAGACAACAATAATCTAGTTCTTTAGCTATCTTGTGAAGGGTAAAAGCGTATATTTGGTGTGGTAATTTAGCACAGCTCAAGAAAAACACAGGAATGGGAGATAGAAGCAAGTTTCGATGGTGAGAGATGAAAAGAGAAGAAGAATGAACAAAGCTGAAACTACTCCTGCAGAAATGTAACTCCTTAAATGCTAGATGTCAGCATGTTACATTGACATATGTCCCTAAGCATGTAAGCCACTTATCCCTCTATAAGCTGTCAAATGTCACCTAGTTACTAGTCCATTTGTCATTAAATCACTGCTGCCATTTGTCAATTAATTCCCATGCCAAATGTTGCTCATTTATCTATGTCATTTGTCGCTTATTTCATAAGCTTAGTCATCCTAATTTTCCATGTGTCAATTTGTCTTACCACTTGGCATTTTTCCTAGTCTAAATATACATTTTAATTTATCACTTTTCTAATGGTAACAATCAATTCCAAATTTACTACTTTAATCATTCAAACCAAAATTCAAGACATAACAATTCACAATTCACATAATGATCATTTTAAACCTTTTATACCCCGGAGTATGTCAATTAAGTGCATATAATATCTTTGCAATATGTATGAAATCATAATTCATGTTTGTATGCTAATGATATGCATATGAATGAAATGCATTTCATGAATGCTAAAATGATATGACTCATATGCAATAATCTAAGGCTCTAACCCTTAGTATAGAAAATGGGCTATTACAAAATAACTCCCCTCTCAAATTTGAACAAATAACCTGATGTTAACTTTCTATTATCGAGATCACCAGTCATGTTTGCATTTATGTATCCTTATAAAATAGGCTCACCATTTCCAAAACACAAACAAAATTTGAAATTGTCTCGTAAATATTTGAAAAATCCACTTCACTACTTCCCAATGTGCCTTTCTCGAATTGGATAAAAATCTACTTACCAATCCAACGGCATGTGCAATATCTGATCTACTGTACACTATGACATAGATCAAGGAGCCAATAATGGAGGAATATAAAATTGAGGACATACTCTCTTTCTCCTTTTCAGTGGTAGGACAAGCTCTTTTCCTTAACTTGAAAAAAGTTACTAAAGGTGCACTCACTAGCTTTGCATGCTTCATGTTAAACCTCTCAAACAGTTGTTCAATATATTTCTCTTATGATAACCACAACTTTTCGATCTTCCTGTCACAAATGATTTCCATGTCCAAACTTTGTTTTGTAGGACCCAATTCTTTCATATGAAAGGCTTTGGACAACTCCTCTTTTAACCTGAAAATCATGTCAATATCATGTCCTACTATTAGCATACAATCTATATACAAAGGAAAGCTGTTGAATTTACCACTAAATAATTTTCTAAATTACACATAAGGATTAGCTAACATTCTCTTATACTCATTGTTTATCATAAATGAATCAAATTTCTTGTACCACTGTATTGGTTCCTATTTGAGCATATAAAGACCCTTGTTCAACTTGTATAGATAGTCCTGTTTCCTTTTGACTTTGAACCTTCCAACTACTCCATATAAATCTTCTCTTCCAAATTACCATATAAGAAAGCAGTCTTCACATAAACCTGCCCGAGTTTAAAATCCAAACTAGTAACTAATTCCAATACCATGTGTATCATTGACATATTGATTACTAGTGAGAAAATGTCGTCGAAATCGATAACCTTCTTTTGATTGTAACCCTTCACCACCAGTCTCAGCTTATGCTTCACTAACTTGTCACTATCTTTCTTGATTTTGAACATCATATATTCTTCAAAGCCTTCTTGCTTTTAGGAAGCTTCACTAACTCATAAATCTCATTCTTCTTCAATGAGTCCATCTTCTCTTGTATTAGTTTGAGCCAAGAGTCTTTATCTTCAAGTTACTACACTTTGCATAAATTCTCTAGCTCCATATTAATAGTGCCATAGAGATAATCCCAACCAGGGTATCTTATTGAAGGTCTCTTCATTCTAGTTGGCCATTAAAGTTGGACATCTTCCAACACTTAAATAGGTTGCTCCCCTACTTATGATGGTCGTAGACCTCATCTATATCATCTATAGGTGTGTCTCATATGAATCATCACCTTCAGATTACCCTTGATCATTGTCATCCTGTGTTAATTCATGTTTTCCTCCTTTACTCATAGGCTGATTAATGACAATAGGAACAATGTAGAATCTGTAGGAAAATCCCGGTCCATGTATCATATACACGGGGTGCGGAAAACAAAAATTTTTGTTGCCGAGACCTTCCCAAAAGCCAGGATCCATGTATCTGTATGAAGACTCAAACCTAAATAGCCAATAGAGACTATCTCTAAAGGTATCCACACAGAGATCAAAAAACCTAACCGGGACAAACCCTTTTGACCCGGAAATAGCTAGAACAAATTAAAGGCTGCTAGACCTTACCTTTGTCCT
>JAOQMR010000002.1:30570076-30595213 GCA_027563865.1 Erythroxylum pelleterianum
TAATGAAACATGCCTTTCTTTATTGATGAATAAAGATTGTACATAGCTTTGTACAAGCGATTGCCTTTAGGGCACTATTCTAACAATCTCACAATACAAACATAAGTCGAGTTGTGTCACTATACAAGTCGAGTTATGGGTATCGTGCAAGCATAAGTCGAGTTACACAATGTACAAGTCGACTTACACACTAACAGAATCCGCAATACTGGATGACAAACTAGTGGAAGTAGTATTGTCATGTTTTATGCGATCTACACTCATTTCATACTTGTAGAAGATTACATCCCTGATTCTAACAACCTTCTACATTTTTCAGGTCATAGAGTCTATAACTAAACTCCTCACCAATATATCCAATAAGCACATACAGAGAAGTCTTTGAATCTAGTTTCAATCTCTACTCCTTTATCATGAGCTTAAAAGTTTTACATCCTAACACCATTAAGTGTATAAGTTGGATCCTTTCCTTACCGCACACTCTCGAAAATGTCAAGCTCCAATAGGCCAGAAGGAGTTATATTGATTGCATATATTACAATTTTGACTACCTCACTGGAAAAGAACTTTGGTAGTTTTGAAATTTGGAGCAAACACCAAACCCTCTCCATAATGGTTCTATCCATCCTCTCGGCAACACCATTATGCTATAGGGTACCAGGTTCTATCTTCTCATGTCTTATGTCACATCTCATATGGTATTCTTCAAATTTGTTAAAGTTATACTCTTCTCCATTTTCAATTTGTAGACTCTTCAATTTTCTCTTCGTCTCACTTTCCACCATGGTATGAAAATTTTGAAAGGTCTTATACACTTGACTTTTTGTTTTAAGCATGAAAACGAAGTCTTGTATTTATCATTATCAATAAATGCAATAAAATACTTGTTACCTCCTAAGAACTCTACCTCTATGGGATTGCACATGTTAAAGTTCACTAACTCCAACTTTGCCTTCCTTATAGGGTACCTCTTATAGAAAGACACGTGATATTGCTTCCCAGCCATATAATAATCATAGGGGTCAAAAGAAACTATAGTTTTTGTAGGGATAAGTGATTTTTTAGCAAGCAACTTGATCTCCTTCTTGCTACAAGTCCTAACCTCTGATGCCACAAATCTAGTGAAGTGTTTTCTTGAGCTATGTGTAATTCTTCAACACACATTTTCAAGTGTGTTATATATAAGGTGCAACAAAATCTACCACAATCAACCATCATTGCTCCTTTAGCTTGCCATCTCCAAAAGTATGATGATATCCCTCTTATTCGAGCACATTCACAGATAACATTAGTTTGAACTTGAATGTCACCCTTGCTGATGATGTTAGCAGAGCTCTGATTGCTTATTTTCACACTTCCAAAATCGTTACTCTTGTATTTAGTGAAGAACTCCCTCTTCGGAACATAATAGTACGATGACCTTATATCGATAAGCTATTCTGAATCTGAATGACTAATATGGATACACTCACAAGTCACACAAATCAACAATACTTTATCATCTGTGCTTAGTGTCATTACTGTATGTTGTTGTCATCTCCATCCTTCTAGTTATCTTGCTTCTTCTATTCTCTTTTTCACTTATGACAAAACTTCTTTATGTGACCAAGTTTGGTGCAATTAAGACACATTCTAGTCTCCTTGCCATCTCTTGACTTCAACTTGCCTTGTCCTTTAGGACTACTTTTGCTTATTCCTCTATTTTCAAACACAAGAGACTGTACGTTGTCAAAACTGATCTCCTTCCTTCTAATGTCTTTATTAAACATGCTCTCTTTAATGACATCAAAAGAAAGCTTTCCATCTAGAGTAGAGTTATTAATAGACACGAACAAAGTTTTCCAACTATTTGATAAGTAACTTAACAGGAACAAAGCTTGTAATTCATCATCGAGGATCATCTTCATTGTAGTCGACTTATTGATGATGTTCTAAAAATCACTAAGATGCTCCAACACTGATTTTCTAACCTTCAAGTTCAAGTTTACAAGCCTTTAATCAAAGAGGCCTTATTTAGAGCAATCTTCCTCTCATAAAGACCCTTTAATTTCTTCCACAACTCAAAGCATTTGTCTCTTAGGTTATGTGGTAGAATATAATGATATCAATCTACTGTCTAATAGTTTCCAAGGTCTTCCACTCTTTATCTGCCATCTTCTTTAGCTTAGACGAGATATTGTCTTTTATACTTCTATCCACATCGATTGGATTATAAGGATCCATGTAGTACAAGAGATCTTTCATTATAGGCCTTCATATCGAGTAGTTAATCAACGCCAACTTCATTATAGAGCTATTGTCACTCTACATACTTATGGCTCTGATACTACTTGTTACCAAGCAAAAACACTCACATGATCTTCAAGTCGATAGCAAACTACTCACACAATAAAGATGACTGAAAGGCAATGAACACAATATTTTAACATAGAAAACCTTCCAGTATAGAGGTAAAAACTCTCGCAATAAATCTGTAATAAAATTCACTAAATGAAGTAATTGGATAAAAATGATAAAGGTTTCAAATTCTCTCACTCAAGGACATCTCACAAGACAACTATAACTAATATAGCTCTTTTACCTTTTTCTAAAGCTCACTTAAAAGGCTTCTACAAATAACCTCTAAAATTGAGTATAAATTGAAATATTTATACCAATACTACTCCAACTAATTCTAGAAATCAAACTTCAATAAAATTGTAGTTGAATAATGACATTTGGACTTTAAAACTCTTTTATCATTATATGTTTTTGTCCTAGGCAACTTCGATCTCAAACTTATCTTTAAATCTCAAAAGATTTTGTCGCACGTAGTCACTCATACGACCGTGTAGAGTGACCATATCCAACCTTTAAAACTCGATGTGTAGAGATACATAATAAGTTACACGGTCGACAAACATGACTATGTCCACCACTCATATGGTTATGTCTGACTCCACACAGGTGTTTTCTGATCTTAAGAAAAAACATCCAACAATGGAGTATAAAAATGTTCTGGATAAAAAAGAACCAAATCAACCACCATCAATATGGCTGACATGAAAGGAGGATTTAATAAGAATGAAATCTTCTGAAACAACTCTAAGCAGATCACTATCGTGGCTATCTCCTAATTTAATTCGGCTAGAAATAACATTAAAAATCTAAATACAGATAAATAACCCTCTGCTGCTGCTGCTGCTGCTGCTTGGCATAGAAATGGATGCGGCAGCAAAAATAAACCCGGCTACATCTCCAGGACAATTAAAATCGTAACAAAGTTTCTAGTTTGAGCAGCATCCTACTCTCTTCACAGCAGTAACATCTTTACCGACATCAATCTTCTCCACTTTTGAAGGAACAGTTGTGGCATTTCCATTCTGACCCATCTCCATAGCTTTCTTGCTTACTATCTTGTAGATCTGAGTAAGCACTTCGGAAAAGGCATTGTCCACATTTGTAGCTTCCAGAGCAGAAGTTTCCATGAAGTATAGCGCCTCCCTCTCGGAGAAGGACTTTCCGTCCTCAGTTGAAACAGCCACCAGGTGGCGAAGGTCGGATTTGTTACCAACAAGCATGACCACAATGTTGGGATCTGTATGATCTCTCAACTCTTTCAGCCACCTTTCAACATTTTCAAAGGTTGAGTGTCTAGTGACATCATAGACAAGCAGCGCACCAACAGCTCCCCGGTAGTAAGCACTTGTTATGGCCCGGTACCTTTACCATTGAAAGACAAGTTGAGGTGATTTAGGGTAAGAGTCACAAAAGCATCATGATAAACAACAACAACAAGAACAACAGTATGAATCCCGCTAATACGTGGGATTTGGGGCCCAAAAGCATCATGATGCAGAGCAAAAAAAAAAAAAAACAGAAGAGTTACACAACACTTCATGGAAAAAGAATCTTCATAACCAATTCAAAGAGGACAAAATATGCAGATGATGAGGACTTTGAGCTACCAAAGATTTGTAAGGCTCCTTTCAAGATATATGCATACCCTAACCAAGTACCCCAGTCAGATCCTGAAACTAAAACATAAACCAGCCAATCCAATGTCGTATGGATCCAGAAAATGAAATATGACATCGCAAAGCAAATTGGATAGAATTCTTTTAGTAGATTTTGTAAGACTTCCCAAAGTGTTTATAGTTACCATTTCATACATCTTATAACCACATGGACATATGCATATCCCAACAAACACCTCATGCAGTAATAGGAGGACAAGACAGTGCCTTTTCACGCATATTGTTGTTGTTACATTTCTTAATGTGCCATTGGATTATTGTCATATATCTTATAGGACGTCCTCAATACACATCTTAAGGGCTAGGGCAGAGTGCTGTATATATATCACTTTATTAGGGCCCATGTAACAGACGTTGACAATATATCGTCGCATGAAAATGGTGAAAGAAAAAAAATAAAAAGGATAAATAAATATCAGGATTGAATGATCACCTGGACTAAAAAAATGAATAGTCCTAATCATTTGCCTATTTCCATGCCCAAAGTAATCTTCGGTACCATAAGCTAGCAATTTTCAAGAAGAAGACCCAAAAGCATGTTAGGAAAGGATTTCACTTGTTTACGACTCTAGTTGATCTCTGAATTTTAGTCCATCAATAAAAGGGTTAAACTCCACGCCCTATTAGATTTGAGACCTCACTTTCAGCTGAGCATTGTCCCTAAAAACAAAGACATATCAGGACATTTGGTGCACTTTTAGGCATGTGTGCACTGTCTACCACAAAATATCTGCAGAGTTTCTCAGTTGAAAAAAACTTCAACTTGATAAAAAGGTAGTCAGGTCCATTCCAACTTCATTTGTAAAAGATATTGAAGGATGGGATTACCCCCAATTTCTTCCCAGAGGCTCAGAATGACTGGATATTGAACCTATATGACTTTTCTTTTCGTCATCTTTCTAGAATAAACGCAAGATTTCAAGGTTAACAACAAATACCATTTTTCTGAAAATCCAAACTTTCACCGAAAGTGGATTAAACTTTCTTGCTCCGATGCATGAGAATTACAACTAAAGAAGACAACTCCGAATCCTAATTCTAATGCTAATATCTAAATGAAACCCAGAAAATGATAAAAGCGAGGCTCAACTAACAGATTATACACAAAGCAATGACAGTAAACCTAAATAACTGCATGAATGTTTCTTTCCATCACTCAGATAGCCATCCAAACTGGGGACATAATGTATATAGGAAGTCATTTTGCATATCAAAGATTAAAATGTCATGATCTTGCATACTGAACTAATCCGATCCTGTAAAACCAATATCATAATTACACCAGGAAATCAATATACTAAATCCAGAAACTCAAAGATTAAGCAGCTAGATCAAAGCCCATATTTACTTCTTTTGACCACAGCGTCAGCAGGAAGACAAAATCCAATTACAAGCCAAGTCTCTTATTTGCAGGAGACTCAGATCGCATAAACATAAAATTACTTAAGACAAGTTTTCCCATAGGAAACGTAGTAACACCCAGATCACGATCCATAGAAGAAAGCCAAAAACAGCAAAGCTCACAAAACGTCCATATTGCAAAGGAACTCCAAGAAAAGACTCAAGCTTTAGAAAAATCAACGAAAACCCATAACGAAGAAGTCAGTAAAAATGTGGAAACAAAACAGAGAAGCAGAGGAAAACAAACCTTTCCTGGCCAGCAGTGTCCCAAATCTGGGCCTTGATAACCTTGCCATCCACATTCAAGCTGCGAGTAGCGAACTCGACTCCAATAGTGGATTTGGACTCCAAACTGAACTCGTTGCGGGTAAACCTGGAGAGAAGATTGGACTTGCCCACACCAGAGTCACCGATCAGCACTACCTTGAAAAGATAATCATAATCGTCCTCAGCTCTGTAACCAGCCATAGCTTTTTGTCCCCCTGTTTTTTTCTTCTTGTATTTTTTCAAAGAAGAGAAAAAGAGTAAAGACTAACAGGGACAAAAGGAAACAACATCGAAGTACATGCGACTCAATCTCTCTTATGTATCTCTATTAGTTGGTTTTTTCCTTTTCCTCTTTTACTTTTCCCATCTGGGTTTGAAACATGCGACTATTGTCTGCTTGCTGCCTGTTGCTAGCTGTCAGAAATTGGCGGAAAGGTCAATTGAGAAGTTGGCAGGAGTTGATCCACGTCCAGTGTTTTAAATTGAGAAGCCCAACCCAACTGGGTCTTTACAGACACTCAGCCTAACTGAAGTCTAGCCTTCAATCAATCCCCACTTGCTTTGCTATTTTAATCCAAATCATTTCATTTACAGGTAAGGAGAGTCGTTTCATAGGTCTAGCTTATGATTTTAAGAAGGTAGAGGACCAGGGAGGATCCATTATGGTATTGGTATATATTGCTGGTGCCCACAGGTTGTCGGTTTGATCATGATTTACCCAAACCCATCATAGCTCATAAAATTCAGATGACCTTACCATGTGGGAATATGATTGCTCTTATTGTTTTGTAAATGACTATATAGAAATCAATTTATGAAGCAAAAGCAAAATGTGGTAAAATATATTATTTGAAAAACCAGCATCCCTCTCCTTGGCAGCCGTGCATTGCCATTTGGCCCTGTAAGCTCTTCAACCTGAAGACAACTTCTGCTCTTGTCCCTCGGCACTCTCCTCGGTTTTAACTCAACCAGTTTGCTCCTGAAAAGAATAAACATGACACATTTTTACGCTCAGAATTTTACATTAGCTTGAAGAAGACATTTCCATGACAATTTCTGCCGCTGCTGAGCCTAAAACAAATGGAAATCTGTCGTCTTTCGTTCAAATTTAGTCCTCGAACTACATTCGACAGTTTCTTGTATTCTTCTAAGCCAAATTGAAGTTGCCAAATGTAAACACACAGCCTCTTAGTTCTTTTAGCCATATATGCATATCAACTATAGAAGCCGAGCTGAGCTTCTGCCAACACCGGCCAGCACTATCCAGTTGTCTTGTTTAAACAAGTCCTTCGAGATCCATGGAAGCCTCATTCCAATACAAATGTAGAGATCTAATTGGTGATTGTCGTCCCCACAATAATCCTAAGGACCTAAGTTCGCCGACAACCTCTCATAAATACTTATTACATACTGACATAATACAAGAGAAGATTAAAGATTTCCTAAGTTAAGCCTACAGATTGATAAGTTCTGTAGGAGAATATTAACGTACAACCTTTTACAACTTTCATTTGTCACCAACCGAAAACGGCTCAGGTTCCTCTATGCTAAGAAAATCGTACAAAATGTATACAAATTAATGACCCTATAGTTGTGCTTGCCATGACATGTTCATGACTGTATAGTGTATGCAAGTGTAGAGCCATACACGTCTTTATCATTGTTCCCACCACTACATATATCCTGCTAAAACGATATTGTCTCTTTCACATCAGTCTCTCCAATCAATCTCCAGCCTATTATATGCGTCCTATTCCTGTTATCCTCTTAACTCTTTTCTTTGTGCTTCTTCGTTTGAAATTTATTTCTTCTTTTAGTTAAATGTCTACCCCAGAAGCTTCATCTTCTTCATCTTCGCTGACCTCCGAATCTTCTCCTCGAAAAGTTCAGAGGGTATCCAGATCTGTATCGGACCGACTACTTGAGAAGTTCTTTGACGCCAGTGAATTTGATTTCGATTATGAGCAAAGTGGATTGTGGTCTCCTCCCGTAAAACGAAGGGTGTTCATGAGCTCGCCTGCAGGGAGGATATTCAACGAGGAAGATATGGTTCAAAAGCTTAGGAACATTACGGATGGTCGCCGTCGTGCAAGACGTAAAGCTTGGTGGCATGTATGGTCCTAAATAAGCTCATCAATCATGACATATCTTAATTTTCCCGTTTGATTGCTTTTCTGAAATATAGAAGAAAGAACTTGGACAGAGTTGATGCTATGTACAAAAATTATGGTTGCTAGTAAGCCTCCATTTTTGTTATGTAACTCTACTTTCTTTTGCGCAGACAGTCTGCTGTTTCTGAAATTTGAAAGCATTTGAAGATTACGAGGTTTGCAAGCTAGCCGAAGAAAAAATTATCCCAGATATCTTCAATTTGTTCTTCTTGTTGAGATTAAATAAATTTACTGAACTGGTAAACGAGGGGATGTAGAGCCATAGAGGACCAGACCACATTCTTACATACAGGAGCAACCGTACTCTAGCTACTGTTTAGATTTTCTTGTTGAAAATCTGATTTACATATGGGACAGATATAAAATAGCAAATGCATTCAGCCTTTCAATGCCCTTTATAGTAACTGTGCAGCTATAAAGTTGAATTTTGAGTTGTTTTGCTTGATGGGTGCCGCGGACCAGACCACGGATTACACTGACCAAGTTGCCTTCTGTATTAGAATCCTTTCCCTGGTTTCTTTTAGTGATGCCCATCATTCATCATCTTCATAACAACTTCAAGCCCTCTACCATCGTGATTCTGAAACACGAATTATTAGATAAGGGTAATTTTTTAATAATAACTTTAAATTGTAATAGCAAATTCAGACGAAACTATCTTTTGTCTAACCTCTTTTATAGTAATATACTACTTTCACTAAAGTTGTCTGCATAATTATCAATATTGAAGTTATCAATATTGAAGTTTTAGTTATTATTACATAAAAACATAAATGATTGAAAGTTCTGTATGATAAGACCTTATAAAACACTTTTGACATGTTATAACTTCAATAAATTCAAGTAATCTAATTTTTTTTTATATTTTATTTCATGTTGTCTAGGTAACCAGTCATGGATTCTAAAATTGGATCTAACTCGCATGGTTCGGAGCAGGAGATCAGGAGAAACTGGAAAGCAGATTATGTAAATTTTGGAGCGTTATCACCCACGTAATAGTGCGCTCATGTTTATCGACTTTGGTTTAGTAAGATAGCAAAACTTGCTGAGAGTTTCAAAGGTACCACAATGCTGCATGGACAATGTTGTCCATGCCTTGGATTGATCGATCCCAATTGAAGGACATGGCACATGCAACGTTACAGAGCGCACCTATTTGAAGGACATGGCACTTATGGACCTCTACATTTATATCGCTCTATCTGACATAGATGCTCCATTTCTATCCTTTCAACCTTTACTCTTTTTCCATGTTTTGCAATCTATGATTTTCTTGTCTTCTCTTTTTGATTGCTTTAGTAGAAAGCACCGTAGTGCACTACCTTCCTCGTCTGCAAAAATTACTTGCATTTCATGTTAACGAGGAAAAATCACATGAAACTTTTAAAAAGATTCATAAATATATAGTTTTTCATAAACATACGTTGTATTTCTCAAAGTTTGAACTTTAGAGGAAGTATAAGAAGGAAATTCAGACTCTTGATTTTGAACTTTAAGAGAAGTATGAAGGTCACTGTTATTTTTCAAATGGAAATGATGTTAGTGATGGTGCTAATGATTAGTTGAAACATGAAGAGGAGCAAGAAGGCATTATTGAACTAGAGTATATTGAACAACAAAAAAACTACTGAAAAGGAGGATGTTAATCCATCATGTGTAGAAGTTAAGACTCTTACTAATATACCACACAAATCGTATACTGAGAATGTTACTATTATTTACCTTGAGCCACCTAGAAAATCACTACTATAGCATTTTACTAGAGGTATTCCTAAGCCTACATATAAACATGAAATTTCAAATTGAGTTAAACATATCATGAGTCATTATGTGTCAAATAATGGTCTGTCAAAATAAATAAGTCATTTGTAGATCAATTATTTGTTGTAGCTATTCCTAATAGTGTGTAGGAAGCTCTAGATGATCCAAGGTGGAGAGATGTAATGAACGAGGAAATGAACTCTTTAAAAAAAATAAATTTGGGAGATTGTTGAATGCCTAACATGAAAGAAGACAGTTGGATGTTGTGGATTTACACTATAGAGGATAATGCAAATGGCATAGTTGAAAGGTTCAAAGTAAGATTGGTAAATGAAAAAAAAGGTATACCTAAACCTATGGGATTGATTACACATAGACATTTGCTCCTGTAGCTAAAATCAATATTGTTAAAGTATTATTGTCCCTAGCTGCAAACTTGGATTAGTCTTTGCTACAACAATTTGATTTAAAGAATGCTTTTGTACATGGTGACTTTTCTGAAGAAATTTATATAAAGCTTCCACTAGCTTGTATGGTAGTAGAAAGGCAAAGTAAAAAGGTCTGTAGATTGGAAAAAAAATCATTGTACGGACTAAAACAATCTCCAAAAGCATGGTCTATAAGGTATGATAACTTTCGAATAATATCAAAGCAATTCTAACAATACTTTATTCTCGAAAAGAAGGCAAGGTAAAATAAATGTTTTTATTCTATATATGGATGACACGATAGTGTAAAGAGATGATCCAAAAGAGAGGAAGGAACTACAAGAATATTTGTCTAGAGAATTTGAAATGAAACATCTTTATTGCTTGAAATATTTTCTTTGGATTGAAGTTTCCAAATCGAATAAAGGAATTTTTCACTTAAAAATATGAATTAGACTTATTACAAGAACTTGGTATGTTAGCATGTCAACCAATTGATACACCAACTGAGGAAGGCTTGAAATTATGTATAGAAGTGAACCAAGTACCAGTTGATAAAGGAAGATACCATGGGCTTATAAGAAGGGTGATATACTTGGCTCATATAGGACTCGACCTTGCTAATGCTTTGAGTATTGTTAATCAGTTTATACATAATCCTAGAGAACAACATATGAGGACAGTTATGAGAATTTTAAGGTATTTGAAATCTGTTTTTGGTAAAGGAATTTTGTTTACCGAATATACAAATTGGCAAATTGTAAATTTGTATACAGGGCTAATTGGGCTAGAACAATAGAAGATAGATAATCAACTTCTGGCTACTTCATGTTTGTAGGTGGTAACCTAGTCACATGGAGAAGTAACAATCAAAAAGTAGTCAATTTCTCAATTGCGGAAGCTAAATTCAGAGGTATGACACTTGGTCCTATGAAGCTTTGTGACTAATACTACTTTTATAAGATTTAGGCTATCCCCCGAAGTAATAAATTAGTATATATTGTGGAAAAAAAAAGTTGCTTATGATATTGCTCACAATCTTGTCTAACATGATCGAACAAAGTATGTTAAGCTTGACAGGTTCTTTATTAAGGAGACGTTGGAAACGAAAATTGTAGAGTTGCCTAAGATTCGGTCTTGAGGATCAATTGGTTGACATCCTTATTATAACAGTTTCAAATCATATATTTTCAAATTTTCTTGACAAGTTAGGCATGCATGACATCTATGCGCCAACTTAAGACGGATTGTTGAGATTTTTCTCCATAATTGTACCTGTAAATATATTCTTAGGCCCTTAATTTCTAGCTATAGGATTATAGCAAATCTTTCAAAAATTATTCCCTTATTGTATATTATAACTAGTACGTTTCAGATAAAATAATTAGAACAGAAGTGTTTCTTTCTTCTTTTTCTCATCTTTCAAGTCATCATGTGAAATTCATCACTTCATAGCCACTCTTAATCCATAAATAGCTTCGACTTGCTTCCTTAAGGATGTCATTTCTCTTCTAGTTGCTGTATATTTTATTCAGGAATCGTGCTTCCCTGACATGTATGCAAATATCTACATGCATTAGAGTGACTTTGTAGCTTACAATAAATTAAGTGTAAGTAAGTGTAGCAACGATAGGTAGTGAAGAAGAAAGATAGAAGGTCTTAATCATAAAATTTTACCATCATCTTGAGATAATTTTTTTTAACATTGAGATTAGCGTATAACTTTCTAATGCATTCTTAGTAACAAATTACTGATCACTCACTTCTGTGTGAGAAATCAGTTATGTGATACAATTAAAATCTCCTTCTTCAAATCAAATCCATTTACAATCTCCATATGAAGTTTAAGATTGTAACACAACAATTTAAGAACCAAAAGGTCCTAATCAAGTTATATAGCAATGTTGTAAGTCATTTGATATAAATGTTCATTTATTTATTTAACTATTTCAGTGTAAGAAGGAAAATGCATAAATTAACATCTTTGTGAGGAAAATTTATAGGCTCTAGATCTCAATCTTATTAGCACACCATATTCCTTTATAATGATTCTGTTAGAAAGTAATTTGAACTTCTATGTGTTCTAATATAATCTCTTCTAGCTTTAGTTTGTGCTTATGACCTACTACTTCATGATGTGTTGTTAATGGTTAGTGCATTAGTTAGTAATAACTGGATTAATAAAAATAAAAAAATTTAAGCTAGTTATAATTATTGTAGTTAGTTATAATTATCAACGATAGTAGTTATATGTAAAATAACAATAACAACAACCCGATGAAAGTTCCGCTGATACGCGGAGTCTGAGGAGGTTCAAAAGTACGTAGCCTTCTTTTTCGTTATATGATATCAAATTTTATCGATATTATTTTCTAGTGTTTTTCATTCATTTTTTAAGCTTCCAAACAAAGATTCTTGAGTTTTTCTTTATTTTTTTTCTTTCTTAACAAGGTCATCATATGGTATTACTTAAAGTGTGAGGAAGAAAATCTATCAAGCCCATATTATCTACATCCTAATGACAATCCTTCTTTGGTTTTTATCACACTAATTTTAATTGGAGAGAATTACCATTCTTAGGCTTGTGGAATGAAAGTAGATTCGTTATCAAATAACAAGTTGAAGTTTGTTGATGGAGGCATTCCAACACCAGAAAAATGATGATCCTACTTATGCAATCTAAGAGAAATGTGTAATTTATTAGCTCTATAAATCTATTTAACCTATAATTTATCAAAGTGTCAAATAATTAAATAGTGCATATAAGGTATAAAATGATTTAAGGGATAGATTTTCATAAGGTAATACAATTTGCATTTCTAATCTTTAAGAAGCGATCTATGCTTTTCAACAAAATACCTTATTTGTAACTAAATACTTTACCATTTCAAAATTCTTTAGGATGTGTTGTTAAATTTCAAACCAATATTCAACTATTTTTATGATCTTCAATATAATTATAATGCCTTTAAGGCCACTAAAGAGTATTAACAACAAGATCATATTGTTCATTTCTTAAAAGGTCTTAGTAAGAATTTTGGTATAATTAGGTGTCAAATTTTTTTGATGGATCTTCTACTTTCTTTGAACAATTTTTTTGCCTTAATCATTCAGCATGAAAGACAGTTAAGAGCTAATGTTTCAAAATCGATGGAGCCTACTATTTTTTACAAAAAAAAAAGGCTAACACTCTTAATTTTTAGAAGAAATTTAACTATGTTGGAAGGAATGGTTTTACTCAAACTAAAAATTATAAGAGATTTGTTCCTAATATTTTAGTGCCTACATGTATATTCTATGGTTCTGGTCACTTTATAAACAATGTTATAAGAAACATGGATATCCATTAGGGTACAAATTTAAAATCAAAATTTTTATTAATCAAGTTGATGGCTATTGTCAAGAAGATAATCAAAAAGAAGAGGTTTCAAATTCATCAACTTTTAATAAGGTTTTTTTAACAATGACTAACTTACAGCTATCATCAGATCAAGATACAAAGTTAATAGCCCTTTTTTAATAATTGTCATCACCTGATATCAAGCCACAATTCCCAACTATCTAGATCAACACCATATATACAAACTACAAAACTAACAAACTCTGCTAATTCTACCTTTATTGATATTCCAAAATCACCCTTTATTAATTCAATTTTGCATCATTAAAAATGTGCTTGGACTATTGATATATGTGTTATGGAAAAAAAATTGATTATTAAATTCAGTTTCTTCTTGTCGACCTATTTCTAATTTGTTTTTTACTTTGCCTATCCAAAATAAAGTTTAAGTTCCTGAAAAATGGATAGTTCAATTCTCTTCCGATCTTGTTTTAGAAAATGCTTTATTTGTTTATGTTTTTTCATTCAATTTAATCTCAGCCAATCAATCACTGATAATTCAAAATATTGTCTATTTTCACAATTATAATTGTTCATTTACGATATCATCATGTTGAGGATGATTGGGTTAGCTTGAAAATTTCATGGCCTTTAGTATCTTATTGACCCTCAGTTCTTGCTGTCATAATCTTCTGTTCAAATTTTCCTTCCTTGTACTTCTGTAAATTTTGTTTGAAAGCAGATCTTTGGCATTACAGATATAGTCATCTCTCAAAGTCAAGATTAAAGCTTTTACAAAATATAAATTCTAGTATTACTTTACCTTCTAATGACTATTGTGATGTATGCTTTATGGAAAAATATAAATGATTACCTTTTCATATAAGCATTTCTTTTGTTAATAAAGCTTTTGCCTTACTCCATATTGATATTTGGAGGCCCTTTCATCAAGTTCAATCTATGGGAATAAATACTTCCTTACAATTGTAGATGACAAAACTCGATATACATGGGTTCATTTACTTAAACTTAAAACTGAAGTCAAATAAAATTTTCCTACTTTTGTTACATATGCTAAGACACAATTCTTAACCTAAACCAAATGTATCGATTAGGTAATGCTCTTGAGTTTCATATGCCTACTTTCTTTTATTCTAAAGGCATAGTTCACTAAACCAGTTATATATAAATATATATATATATATATATTAGAGCTTTACGTTTCCAATCTACTATTCCAATTCATTTTTGTTTTGATTGCATTTCCCATGTTTTCTTAATCAATTGTACACCATCGCTTATCATTAATTACAAAAATCCTTAGTAACTTCTTTTTCACAAAATTTAGATTTTACCATACTCAAAACTTTTGGTTGTCTTGCCTTTACTTTTACTTTAGAGCATTCAAGAACTAAATTTGATATTAGAGCTCACAAATGTATATTTTGTTGTTCTGCCTTCAAACATTAAAAAGGATATATAGTTGAGAACATTGACAATAAACATGTTTTTATTTCTTATGATGTGATTTTTTACGAAAAATTTTTCCTTTTCAAATTTTTTTCACTTAATGAACATTCTTCTGATTTTTTTTAACATATCTCACAATCTACATATTATGATGATCTTTTTTATTAACACGCTTCTTTTCTTCATCTAAACCACATTCTTCTCAACCTACCACATCACCTATGTCATGACCTTCCCCTTCACCTTTCGCTACTACATCCACAGCTACTACCGTTGCTCTTACCTTCATTTAACCATAATTGTAACTGAGGCAATTCATTATAAACATTCATAAACCTATTTACCTCAAAGATTATGTTTGTCATCCTTTTACCACCAAATTTCATACTTCACCATACTATATAAACTATGTTTTAACTTATCACCTTTTGTCCCTTTCTCATTACCACTTCACCCTACAAGTTAACAACCTTATTGAACCCAAAACATATCAATAAGCAACTGAATATTCTTTTTGGAGACATGTCATGGCTCCTAAATTAGAGGCACTTCAAGTTAATAACAATTGGCAATTAACAAGTCTTCCTTATGGAAAACACCTATTAGCTTCAAGTGGGTGTTTAAAATAAAATACAATTCTGATGGCTCTTTGAAATGACGTAAAATAGGGTTAGTTGCTCAAGGTTATACCCAAAAAGTTAGAATCAATTATTTAGACACCTTTTCACTTGTTACAAAGATGACTACTCTAAGGTGCTCACTTGTAACTACTATTGTTAAATAATGGAATCTTCATCACTGTGATATTAACAATGTGTTTCTTTACGTTTACCTATATGAAGAAGTTTACATGGAGTTGCCTCTTAGCTATCAATGTGACTCTCCTCACAAAGTTAATTATAGCTTGCTTAGTCTTCACTTTGTTATTCATCTCTCTTTATCGAATCCACTACTACAAGTTTTGTTGCTCTGTTTATCTACATAAATGACACCATCTTAGCAAGTAATAGCATCGCTAAAATCACTAGTGTCAAAGACTTCCTTTATAATCAGTTCTGCATCAAATATCTTCGTTTTTAAAATTTTTATGGACTTATAAGTTACATAAAGAAAAAAGGGATAAATCTTTGCCAGAGAAAATATTGTCTTGATTTGTTAATAGATGTTGGCTTCTTTGAATCAAAACTAACAACTACTCATTTTGCTTCCACATCCAAACTCAGTAAAGGCGATAGCAAAATCTCTTCTTGATTCTATATAGTATAGGCCACTCATTGAAAAACTCTTATATCTTTGTACCACACAACCTAATCTTTCTTTTATTATGCAATAGTTGTCTTAGTTATTAGACTTGTCAACTAATATTCATCTAAAGACAACACCTCATATCTTGAGGCACCTTAAAAAGCTCTAAGCCAAAGGTTTCTTTTTAATAGAGAATCTCCTTGACATTTAAAGGAACTTTTTCATATTCAAATTAGGTTGCATATCCTAATACTAAAAGTGGTTGATCTCATAGAAGTTGAAGAAGCAACAAACAATCTCAAGGTCTTCTTCTAAAGCAAAGTATAGAGCTCTTACATTTGTGACTTGTGAACTATAATGGTTGAAGTATTTGCTGAGGGATTTGAACATTCCAAATGAACAACCATATTTTTTATTTTTTGACAGTCAATTAGCAATGCATATAGCTCATAACCTAATTTTTCATAAGCAAACAAAACATATAGATATAGATTGTCGTGTAGTAAAGGATAAGTTACATTCAATTCTCATTCATTTGGTGTCAGTTACATCTTTTAATCAAGTTGCTAATTGTTTAACAAAAGGTGTTACATCTATTTTTTTTTTCAAGAAGCCATTCACAAGCTAGCATACACAACTTGATGAGGCTTATAGAGAGTCTCCTTTAGCCTCAATTTTTACTTGTCAAATACTACTTCATGATGTGTAGTCAATTATTGGTGTATTAGTTAGTAATAACTAGACCAATAAGGATAAATATTCTTTTAGGGTTAGTTATAATTGTTGTAGTTAGTTATAACTATCAGCTATATCAGTTATATATAACAATATTGCAACCTCGTTCCTTTTCAATTGAGAATTAGTAAAATCCTTATTTCATTATATTATTATATTGTATCGATGTCTAAAAAGGATTCTAAACCATTAAATTTACTTATACACTGTGAAAATCATAAAAGCGACCTTTATGTGTATAAGCATAACACTGGAGAACTCCTTTAGTTAGTATCAAAGCTTTATTTAGTATCAGAGCTTGACTTTAAATGAGGTGAGGTTTTCCTTTTATATTTATTATTATTTTATTCAATTCTAACTCTTTTGCTAAAACTTAATCTTCCTTTGCTTACTTTTTGTGCTTTTGCTTCTTCTTATTGTTTTTAAAGTTTCCAACAAGAGAAAAATGAAATACTATCATAACTTTATTTAGGGTTTACTTATCTCTTCTTATTGTGTTAAAAAAAATTCTGTGTTTAATTCCTTGTTCCTTAATACTTTGTATGGTGGTGATATAAAAAAATTATTTATTGCCTTCTTATAAAAAGTGAAGTTACAATGTAAAAATCACAAAAGTGACCTTTATGTGTATAAGCATAACATTGGAGAACACCTTTAGTTAGTATCAGAGCTTTATTTAGTATCAGAGTTTGGCTTTAAATAAAGTGAGGTTGTCCTTTTGTATTTCTTATTATTTTATTCAAATCTAACTCTTTTGCTAAAATTTAATTTTTCATTTGCTTCTTTTTTGTGTTTTAACGTCTTCTTATTGTTTTTAAAGTTTCCAACAAGAGAAAAAAGAAATCCCATCATCACTTACTGAAGGTTTATTTATTTTGTCTTATTGTATTATAATTTTTTTCTTTGTTTAATTCCTTATACCTTCATACTTCGTATGATGTTGATATATAAAAAATTCTCTATTGTCTTCTTAAAAAAAGGAATTTATAATTTTTGTCAATAAATTAACCAAACTTTAATTATTATAAATCTAATTCAATTAAATGGTCGCTAGTTTTTCGTATTATAGTCAATTCCTTTGTTTTTTACTTAACACAAGACTTGTTTTCTCTTCTTGACCATTAATTCTTTGGGTTTTTTTAACTTTATAAGGCTAGAGTTTTTATTTAAGTTTTTTAGTTCTTAAAGAACTTGAGAAGAAAACAAATTGTGGGTAAAGGCACAATAACATCAAGTAAAACTAACTAAAGAGTAAAATGTGAGTGGTTTGACATATTATAGAGTATACACATAAGGAAGTAATGAGGAATTTTTTGTTACTAATGTTTCTTGTAACTTTTAGATGACTTCTAAAGGGGTTTCAATATTGAAAGATGAAATGTAACACATGTTCTTTCTGCAGGCTATGCAATAATAATTTGAGATATTGGACATAAAGTATAATAAAGGGAAAGACATGTTAGTGAGGCAATCCAATCATCTTGTAAAATTGCAAAAGAGACAAAAACCTCAAGTTCTTAACGAGAGGAAGCTTATTAAATGTAATCCAACACATTTAGCGGAAGTAGTTAAAGATAATGAGCTTTTAAGATTCTCGCCCCGACCGGTAGCTTCTGGGTGGAAGAGATCTAAAAGGAAACATTCCATTGATTGATCGTTCCCGAAAGAGTAATTCAAAGTATAAATTGATCCTTCGATAAAAAGATTCATTCTCTTCATAAAAAATAGGGGATAGAAAAGGAAGTTCTCTTAACCCCGCCTTAATCTTCCTCCTGGCTTCTCCTAAAGTCTGACATGCCTCAGAAGCAAGTCTCGGCTTAACTGCATCGGAGAGCACTTGTTGGGTTAAAGATTTTTTTGTTAAGCTGGAAAGTGCGAACCAGGTATGTAACTCGGTTTCTCTATTAGTACTTGATTTTATTCTACCTAATCCCTTGCGGACAGTTCCTTAGGCAAATAGGGATGATTTTAGGCAAACTCGAGAACCCTTGAAGCGCATTGGAAGCCTCTCAAGGAAAAGAGAGAAGTCAAATATCGTTTAGGTCTATGAGATGAGTTCTATATGAAAGGGAGCCTAGAAGTCAAGATAGTATGCACCAAAATCTTGATAGTATAAAGATAAAATACTCTCTATCAAAGGTAGAAATGATAACTTGTGCTAACATTTGATGATTCTAGTAATAATAAGGTTGATTATATTATTAAAGGTTAGTTGCTTACTACCAAGAGAGAATCAAATCATCAAATCAAGGAGGATGAGTTAAAACAATAAAGGGAGAACATCTTTCATACTAGATGTCATGTTCATGATAATTTATGCAATATAACTATTTGTGGAAGGGATTATAGTAATGCAACTAGCACTACTCTTATAATGAAGTTTAATATGTCTTTTTTGAATGCAAGGAAAACAAACTAAACAAGTAGGTGTTGGTGCCTTTTCCTATTGGAAAGTATGGAAATGAGGTATTATATAATGTAGTACTTATGCAAATTAGTGATATATAATTAAAAAAACTATCAGATGATAAAAAAAATCTTTATAGGTTAAATGGATACTCTATTAAACTAAAAGAGATTATAAAGTATCCAAATTTATTCATTTTTTCATGGTTCTAGAAAAAAATCTTATTATATTGAGATTTATTTCTTAGTAAAATAAGAATTTAAAATATCCCACTTAGATATATATGAAATATATTTATAGTGACATGTAAATTCAATCCTCAACTCTAATCATTATTCCCTGACCAACTTATAGGAAAACCCACCAT
This sequence comes from Erythroxylum pelleterianum, assembly GCA_027563865.1. NCBI lineage: Eukaryota > Viridiplantae > Streptophyta > Magnoliopsida > Malpighiales > Erythroxylaceae > Erythroxylum > Erythroxylum pelleterianum. The sequence goes on from JAOQMR010000002.1 coordinate 30,589,685, forward strand.
ATAATGCTTCAATGAACCAAAATAAAACATGACGAGCGATAATGAAAAGACACACTTGATTAGTTTGGGTGCGAATTTTGATTGTTAACAATTAAACTTGGCATTATCTCTATATAAGAGATAATGATCAATTAAGTGGTTGGTGATAATCATATGAATAAAACACAATTAAAATGATCATTTTTTCAATAAAAAAGTTTCTTACAATTTTTCCTTAACTGCGGAATACAATCAAATTCAAATAAGTAATTTGATAAGTGATGCATATGATAATGAAAGATCTTGTTTATCTATATTTGATTTTCCTATATTGGTATCAAAGCAAGTGTGTGTATACATCTTCTAGCATCTATTGTTTAAATTAAAATGAAATAATGGTTGTTGAATTGATAGCAAATTGATCCTTTGTCATGATTTTTCTTTATGTCGATAGAATTAGTAGATTATAGTCAAACTATAAGATTATGGTTTCAACACAAAGGATAATTGTTAAACTTATCTCATTATTTATATGCTCGTTATCTTTATCATGTTTTATCTTTAAAGTTTTCATTGTTTTGTTTGAAACACAAATGGCCAAGTGGAGGTTATTAACAACGAACCTAAGAATATTAGAGAAGATGGTTAATAATTCTAGAAAAGATTATACATTGAAGCTTGATGATACTCTATGGGCATATCAAACTGCCTTCAAGACTTCGATTGGTACAACACCCTTTTGACTTATTTATGGGAAGGCTTGTCGCTTACTCATGGAATTGGAGCATAGGGCATATTGGGTGACTAATTCTTTAAATTTCAATTGGAAGTCAGTTGGTGAAAAAAGACTCCTATAATTAAATGAGTTAGAGAAGAGTTACAACTAAATGTTTATGAGAATGCCAAGTTATACAAGGAGAAAGATTAAAAAAAAAAGTCATGGTTCTCATATCAAGAAAAAGGAGTTCAAAGTTGGAAATGTGGTTTTATAATCCAATTCAAGACTAAAATTGTTTCCAGCTCAAGTTGCACTGGAGTGATGCTTTTAAATATGGATCTTTAAATTTAGAGAATGATAAAAAGGAAATATTCAAAGTGAATGGACATCGATGCAACCGTACTTTAGAGGAGCATATTCATATAAAAGGGAAGTGTTATCTTTCCTTTCTTTTAATTGAATATAATTGCACCAAAATGGTCAAGCTAGTGACCTTAAAATTAGCATGTTATGTTTTAATTAGGTTTTATCACTAAACTAATAACCAATCGAATTGCACTAGTGCATAAACTAATTGTGACAACCTAATATGGTTCATTGATTATCCTAATATGACTTAGGGTATAAACTAATAAGATCAGAACAATAAGATAGGTACATTATTTTGCACCGGTTGACCAACTTGGTAATGATTAAAGACCAAATTCCTATTCTCGTAATCATTCATAATATAATGGACTATTCTAGTAATAACCTCTGCTCATATAATTCCTTCCTTTCTTATCGTACTTTAGTTTTTGATGGTTTAGGCCGTAAGAGCTAAGTTTCGGTACCGATTGGTACAAAATAAATAGTCAATTGTACCGAATGTATTTATTGGTCAAATACCAACTCATTTCGAATTAATATAATTGAAATAACTTGCTAAAATCCCGAAATTTACACGCGAAAGATTCTTAAAAAAGAGTTATCCAAATCTAGAATAGTCCCTGCCAATATTTAAAACATTTTTAAAAAAAGAAAATCTGTGTAAAATTTTCAATTCTGACCGATACTACCAATATTTACAACAAAAATTTTAGAAAATCAAAAAATTATAGATTTTCCTCCCTTCTCTTCTTTCCAAATTATTTAATTAATTTATATAAATGTTATAAAATTTTATTGTTTCAAAACTCATTCTCTCTTTCTTTTTTTAAAATTATTTAATTAACTATTTTATCTACTTCACATTTCATAATTATTATAAATTTTTATTTTAAAAAAAACATTACTTCGACATCAACATTTCAAAACCATTTGGCAGGGGCCGCGCGAACGCAGGCCCCCTCTACCACAAATTTTGACGTAGGCTCTCCCACTTTGGGGAGACCTTAGAGTGGCACCCCTCCCAAGTGCAATGGAGGTCACCACCCTAGGCCATGGGCCTTCTTGATCACCCATTGACCCCGTCCAGGTAAGTATGTTGTAAGGTTGCCATGGGCCTTCTATTTGAACGCACCACTCCTTTGTCTCAGTCTTCCTCCTTCCGATGTGGGAAACAGAATCTCTTCAGTTTTCTTCCGACTTAAGGAGCTGCTCTCACCACCAATGAAAAATAATATATACACACTCCATGCCTCCTCCTTTATTTGCGTCTTTTATTTTCTACTTCCTGGAACAGGGTTGTTCTTGTAACTTAACATTAATAATCCTGCTAAATCACACGAGTCCCTATCTCATTCTGTTTCTCGAGCAGAGTTGCATGCACCACAAGTTTAGATCAGTGAATCCTAACTCTGTCTTCCAAGTTTTACCCAGAAATAAAAAATTGAGATTCATGATAAAGTTACTTGTTTCTCCAACATTGGAAGAAGGATTGGCCTTCGGTACATGTGGATATATATGACTCTCATATACATGTATATATAATGATTTGTCGTCTGGGATTATGACATTTTACATCATAAAATGTGGTGGAACGTCAAAGAATGGTGCTTGGAAGATCAAGGCACGATATAAGATGGTGAGCGTGTTGAAGCACAGAAGATCACATAACCGATCCCACAGCAAAATGCAATGGTCAGGACCCACCCACACAGGAACTTCACGAAAAGTTTCCAGTTCACATTCTGCAACCACCACAAAACCAATTCAAGGTACAAAGATTAGTGAGTGTTATAATCAATTTTGAAAGTCTTGAAGAAAATTGACGAGAACATACCCACAAGTTGTCAGCTATACCAACTCCTATTAACGATCCAACAAAAGCATATACAGGTGAAACAGGAACATGCAATCTACCCACAATTATCACAGCTATAACTGAAGAGAGTTGTGATGCCAATCCTCTTGAGTTGCTTATGTACGTTAGTTTGCCTCCTAGAGATCGAGTCATTCGCCACCCACATAGAAAAAACCCAATTGCAGCAGCAAGGCCACCTATTGATCGGCACCACCAAGTCACATGTACAGACTTCTGATGATTTAGTCAAAGTAAAAAAGAACTTGGTTAATCCAAGACTCACTGAGTGTAACTTTTCTTAAATTGAACAAGTTTCACTATCAGAAAACAATATGAAATATGCCTAGGCCTGTGCAGGTACTAATGCAGTTGACTTGCTTCTGAACTTAAAAGAACCAAGTCTTGCTCGTGAAGTGTTTAGCAATTTATAATTTGCATGGATTATCTTTTCCAAACTTACCAATTGTTCCCAGTTTCCGGAGTATCTAGGTCTGTTTCTGTACACATCAACAACGGCAGCAAATGGACTTGTAAGAGCAGCTATCTCGCTGGCGGACTGAATAAGCCTGCATATGAATGTATTAGAGAAAGAGTACTACAAGCAACGACATAAGCATCTTCTTGGCTTTCAGGTACAAAAATGAACATACGCGAAGATAAACGAAGCCACAAGATGTGGAAATTTGAAGAACTTCTCCATATCGCTGTATTTTTCAGCCAAAGAATGTCGAAAGAGGGTGCTTTTGTCATACTCGATAGTCTGCATCAGTTCACACGTGAAATCTTATGTGTAACTAAGAACTAACTTAAAGTTCTCGTCCTCGGTTGTCAACTATGATATGAAATCAGCAGACTTACTGGGTTTATAGCGGATTTTGCAAGGTTTCTGATGTATGTGTAGGTGGCATTGGCTGGTGATTTCGTTTTATCAATCCTTTGAAAACTCCTTATCTGAAACAACTGGGCAGTTGTAGGCTCAACCCATTGTCCAAAAATTGCTGACTGATCTGTAGATATTGTCGTTGACGAAACAGGTTGCATCTGCTCACCATGTTGAGGTCTGTCACTGTCAGGGGAGGTCCAGCTCCTCTCCTCTTCTTCGTAGACAGTCTCAAGCACTCTGGAATGCATAAAGTCTCTTAATATGTCTTCAACATCACCATCATTCTTACCTTCATCTTCTGTTTGTTCCTGACTTGTTTCGCACTCCAGATTCCCAAATTTGTCATTTGTGTTGGACTTATTATGATCTGGCCGCTTGAACTTCTTTATAACAATTGGAATTGCCACTGCCTGGTCCAATGCCAAAGATGGAAAAACAGAAACTGGTGTCAGGGAATGATTTCTTAAGAGATATACAAGTTTCAAGGCTCTTAATGTACATGGGAATTTTACCAGAGAAAGTATTGCCCCAATTAATGTAGCTGCTGCTACAGCAATCATTGTGATCCATCTATTCACAGGTACTAAGCCTCTCACGATCTGCAATAACGTAATCAACAGAAAGAATTGGGCTGTCAAAAAATATGACTTTACGTGTCCAACAATACTGAAATTTGAGGACAAAATAAGGAATTCTAGAGGTTGTAAACTAAACATTTTACGTGTCCAACTGTACTGACAAACATCAACCTGAAATATGACAAAGAGGCAAAGCAATCCTGCGGATATTCCAAAGTCGATGGCAAGGAACGCTAGAATCCTTTTCCTGGCATTTTCATGGCGAAGTAGAAGGACCTTGAACAGAAGGAAGAGCAAGCACGCACATACACAAGCGACGAATGGTGCAATAGTCCATTCAAGGAATATCCAAAAGAGTCCGCCATTAAAGTGATGCTTTTCTTTCTGCATCAAACTATCAGTTGAGAATAAGTTCGAACTGTGGAACATTGCATGATTATTTAAGCAGTGATCCCACATTCTAAACGTGTACATAATCATGGAAACTTCGTATCCGAAAATGAAAATATGGGATGTCATAATTAGGACGGATAACATAAGTTGGTTACCTTACTCGACAAGTGTATGTAGCCAAATCCTTCTGTGCAAAGGATGATTCCTAAAAGAGCACCCTGTATTGACTGTTCTGGGGACACTGGTAACTCCATATATGTTGCTATTGAAAGCCAGATTGCTACTCGCAACCAAGATCAGAGAAATTTAATAATTATTGGAAAATACTCTAAACCCAATGACAATATGGTTTTTAACAATCACAATTACCAAGTATCACTTAATTACTTACCAACATGTATTAGCAAAACCAATATTTGTTAGACAACATACATTTGTTCAAGGAGTACCTGCAGTGAGGAGAGCAACTACCATGCTCCACATCAGAAAACCTTCATTTGGTTGATTTTCTTTGAGAAACTGCAATGCCGGCATGACCGTTGGTGGTAGTTAATTATGGTTTTAAAGTGAGACTATATGGTCTGTGTATCTATACATATACGTACACACACACACATTTATAAATATACATAGTATATGTTTGTGCATAAATGAAATCCGACATGTTGGATAAAATAAAGTACTTGAAATTACGAACCAACATATGTTCATCTCCTTACATGACTAAATAAATCAGCCACTGTAGTACTCCTGC
>JAOQMR010000002.1:30600408-30612289 GCA_027563865.1 Erythroxylum pelleterianum
GACTTTAGCAGAAAAGTTTGGATATATTTCTTGTCACTCAAATCTGAGGCTTTTGTTTTCTTCACTAGATTCAAAAATCAGGTGGAAAGAGAGACTGGAGAAATGTTGGCATGTTTGAGAACGGACAGAGGTGGTGAATTCACATCAAATGAGTTTAATGATTTTTGTGAAGAAGCCGGGATAAGCAGACAACTCACTACCGCTTTCACTCCGCAACAAAACAGAATTGCTGAGCGCAAGAACCGTACAATAATGAACATGGTTCGATGTATTTTGAATGACAAAGGAGTTCCTAGGAAGTTCTGGCCGGAAGCAGCAAATTGGGCCGTGCATGTACTGAACCGAAGTCCAACCTCGATGATACAAGGGAAAACACCTGAAGAAATGTGGAGTGGAATGAAGCCTACAGTCGACTATTTCAGGGTATTTGGGTGCCTAGCACATGTTCATGTTCCGGACCAAAGGAGAACGAAGCTTGACGATAAAAGTACCACATGTGTGCTGATCGGAGTTAGCAACGAATCAAAGGGTTATCGTTTATATAATCCGACAACCAAGAAGGTCATAACGAGTAGGGATGTAATTTTCGAAGAGGAGAAAGGATGGGTTTGGGGACAGAAAACAGAAGAATCAGAGGCTGAGCAATTGATCTGGGAGGATAGAGAATCAGAAGTCGAGAAGAATATGGAAGAAGTGGTTCAGGAACCTGAAACAGAACAGAACAACGAGGAAGGTGTACAAGATACAGTACCAGTTTCGGTTCATACTCGTACGACTCAGAGAGTCAGAAGAAAACCAGCTTATTTGCTGGATTACGAGACCGGAGGGGAAGAAGAAGATGAAACTACTGGTCTCGTAATGTTCGTCTCAAACGACGATCCCATAACCTTTGATGAAGCCAGTAAAGAAGAAAAATGGGTAACAGCCATGAAAACAGAGCTGGAGTCAATAGAGAGAAATGGCACTTGGTTTCTCACAGAGCTTCCAATCGGAGCAAAGAAGATTGGAGTTAAATGGATTTATAAAACGAAGCTTAACGAGAAAGGAGAGGTTGACAAATACAAAGCTCGGTTAGTAGTCAAGGGTTATGCACAGGAAGAAGGGGTGGATTACAGCGAAGTCTTTGCTCCTGTGGCACGTTGGGATACTATTCGTATGATCTTAACTGTGGCAGCTCAGAAAAACTGGTGTGTTTATCAGTTAGATGTAAAGAGTGCTTTCCTTTACGGCGAACTAATGGAAGATGTTTTCGTGGATCAACCACAAGGGTACATAAAGGAAGGAGAAGAACACAAGGTATACAAATTGGTGAGGGCACTATACGGCTTAAAACAAGCCCCAAGAGCTTGGCACAGTAAGATTGAAGCCTATTTTGTCAAAAACGGCTTTCAGAGATGCGAGTACGAGTACACACTTTTCGTTAAGACTGAAGAAGGTAACAAGATTCTTATTGTCAGTCTTTACGTAGATGATTTAATCTTCACAGGAAATGATGAAGTGATGCTTAAGGAGTTTAAATCATCTATGAAAGAAGAATTTGAGATGACCGACTTGGGAAAAATGAAGTATTTTTTAGGTGTTGAGGTAATACAAGATGAAGATGGGATCTTTATTCATAAAAAGAAATATGCTGGAGAGATTCTAGAGAGGTTCAATCTGCAGAATGGAAATGACGTCAAGAATCCTATCGTGCCGGGAGTGAAGTTATCAAAGGAGGGAGATGGAAATAGAGTTGATTGTATGTTGTACAAGCAACTCATTGGAAGCTTGATGTACATCACCAGGACAAGGCCTGATTTGATGTTTGTAGTTTGTTTGCTAAGTAGATACATGACGGATCCCAGAGATGAACATATGCAAGCTGCAAAACGGGTGTTACGATATATCAAGGGTACTTTGGGATTTGGTGTGTTTTACAAAAGAGGAATGATGGAGGAGTTGACAGTCTACACAGATAGTGATTACGCCGGAGATATTGACAATAGGCGTAGCACAAGCGGCTATGCATTCTTGCTAAGTGGAGGAGCTGTTGCGTGGGCTTCAAAGAAGCAACCGGTAGTTACTTTATCTACCACCGAAGCTGAGTTCATTGCTGCAGCATATTGTGCTTGTCAGTGTGTGTGGATGAGGAGGATTTTGGAAGAATTTGGGGGTAATGCAATCAGGTTGCATGACAATTCTATGTGATAACAGTTCAACAATTAAGTTATCAAGAAATCTGGTTCTTAATGGTCGTAGCAAGCATATCGATTTCAGGTTTCATTTTCTGAGAGATCTCACTAAGAATGAAGTTGTGAAATTGGTGCATTGTGGAACTAATGATCAGATTGCAGACATATTAACTAAGCCATTGAAGTTGGAAGCTTTTGTTCGTTTAAGAGAGAAGCTTGGGGTTTGCGAGAGAGTAAACTGAAGCTATTGCTTTCAGTTTAGGGGAGGCAATGTTGGAGTTGAATCAGTCGCTGGTCAAGAATAAAGCTCCGAAGATGTTGGAGTCAAGAAGTTGTTTACGATTTTTATGTTCTGTTTCCTTTGTTTTAGCTTGTTTCCTGATTTTGCTCTGTTTCAGTTGTACAGAAGACTTAGTCTTCTTCGATAGGCTATTTAAAGCTATTTCCCATTTCTAATAATAGACTGAAGCTTATTCAGCTTTTGTTGAGTGTTTTGTAATCCTAGAACCATCAAGAATACAGTTACTTTTTTATTTTCATTAGCCATCATTCGAGAAAGATGTGGGTATATTTTCTGAAATTAAAGGATAGCGTGTTTAGAAACTTCATGGAGTGTAAGATAATGGTTAAAAAACTTACTAGAAGCAAGTCAAAACACTCAGAGTAGATAGTGGGTTGGAATTTTATAATAAAACGTATGATAAGTTTTGCAATAAGGTATAGTAAGAGACTGCACTATATCATACATTGTAAAAAAATAGAGTTGCAAGGAGGATGAACCAAATCCTCACTTAGCATGCTTGTTTCATACAGTTAAACATAATGCTTTAAAAATCAGACCGAAAGTTAAACTGGTAAGATAATAAGTTTAAGATTTAAAAGGTTGAATCAGTATTAGACCGTCATAAAATTAAATAATTTGAAATATGATTAAAAGATATTATCTTAAGAAATTAAATATAATTGAAAAAAGAGATTATTAAATGAATATTAATTGATTTGTTTTAGTTTATAAGAACTTATTAATTACAAAAATTGACTGATTAATTAATAAATTGATTAGTTTTTAACAAGAATTACTAAACCAGAAAGTTAAAAATTGAACAAAAAATGTTTCAAGTTTTTTATGGTTTAACCAGCTGAACCATTTGAGTTTTTTAATCATTGATTTGGACTCTTAAATCAATTATGGGTTGAAGCAATTAATACTAATGCTTATTTAGAGAATAGATGGCCATTGACTATAGTAAATTTTAGGACTCCTCAAAAGGTGTAATATAGTACTCCCTTTGATTATTCTAACATGTGGGTATTTATTTCAATTGCTTATGCTCATATTAATTATAGTAAACTAGAGCCTAGGGTAAAAAAGTGTATATTTCTAGATTATAATGCTAGAGTTAAGGGATAATGATTATAGTGTACTCAAAAGGATATAAGCATAGGATTTATGATTAGTAGAGATGTTACTTTTGATTAATCATTTATGTTTAGCTAGAGAAAGGAGCTTGATGATCTTACAAATAATAAAGATCAGGTTATAGAGCCCAATATAAAGTTTGAAATCAAAACTTCAAGTAAGATAGTACAAAGTCTATCTATAAATATGTAGGAAGAACAATCACAAAGTATAGCAGCAAGGAGGACATTATCTAGCTTTTATTGATATTGGTGAAACTAATCATGTGGCATAAGCCTTGGCAATAGCTGAGAATATAGATGGTTATGAACCTAGGACTTATAGAGAGGCAATAATTAGTAAAGAAAGATTAGAATGGTTGATTTCCTTCCAAGAATGAGACATAGGAACTTATACCTTTTACTAAAAGGTGTAAACCCAATAGGAGGCAAATGGATCTTTAAGAATAAAAAAGATATCACTAAAGTTGAGCCAACTAGGTACAAAGCACTACTAGTGGTACAACACTTCTCATAGAAGGAGGGAATTCATTGCATTAGTCATTATCACCAATAGTGAAACATAACTATAAGAGTTCTTTTAGCTATGGTACACACGTCTAATTTAATATTAAAACAATTTGATGTCAAAACTCTGTCTTTGCATTGGAGGCTAGAAGAACAATTTTATATTTCAAAGTTAGAGGGATTTCTTCACTTTGAGAAGAATGACCATGTATATTTGCTGAAGACATTCTTATATAGGTTGAAACAATCACCGAGGCAGAGGTATAATAAGTTTTGATACATTTATATTCTCTTATAATTGTATTTGTAATCAGTTTGACAATTGTGTTTATTCTAGAAAAATGTCAGATCGTTCATGAATTTGTATATTACTATATGTTAATGATATGTTAATTACAACTAATAATAAAATTGAATTAATAGTTTAAAAATATTGTTGAGCAATGAGTTTGAGATGATGGATCTAGGTGCAACTAAGAAAATGTTAGAGATAGAGATTTGAACAAATATGAGAGTTATAACCTATTATGCTTGTCATAATAAAGGCACATTGAAAAAGTGTTACAGGATTTTCAAATGGATCAATCAAAGTTAGTTTGTACTCCCCTAGACAACACATTTTTAAATTGATACTAATGCATTACCTAATTTAGACACAGAGAAGGAATAAATGAAGCAAGTTCCTTACTTAAGCATAATTAGAAGTTTGAGGTATGTCCTGGTATGCATAAAATCATATTTAACAAATATTTCTAGTTTGATAAGTAAGTTTTTAAGTAATCTTAAGAAATCTCATTAGGAAGTTGCTAAATGAATTTTGTGATACTTAAAAGTTACAAGCAATAATTTCTTAGTGCATGATTCTAGTTAGTAGCGTTATTGGCTATACAGATTACAATTATAGTGGAGATCTCTTAAGAACAAGATCATTAATACGTTATATCTTTACCATTTTTAAATATGCAGCTAGTTAGAAAACAACACTTCATTCAACATTTGCTTGTCTGTTACAGAAGTGAACTATATTTCATTGATAAAAGGGGTTAAAGAAGGTACTGGTTGTGTCGTCTAGATGATAGTTGAAGTGTGGATGTGCAAAACTTTGTTCTTTACTATGATAGAGTGCATTGAGCCTAGTTAAAAATCCTATATATCATAAAAGATCAAAGCATATTAATGTCAGGTTAAACATTATCCAAGATGTCATTAAGGATAAGGTATCTTCCATACAAAGGATAACCACATCTGAGTTCCCAATATATATGTTGACAAAGTTATTACTTGTAGAAAATTTTTAAGCATAGCTTAGACCTAATGAATGTTTGAATATGTTAAAGCCTTTGGGGGCTTATGTGGCAAAGAGTGATTCTTAGTTAAACTGTGGCGCGGTTAGGGTATTTTTAGTGAAAACAACCTTTGTGTAGTGTTTGGTTAATGTCTTCATGGGCGGTGACGGATGACAAAGACACAAAAGTTTTGTGCCTCATAGTGTTTGTTTGCTGTCCTCACCCATTTTTGTTCCGTCCTCAGAGACAAGATTGTTGTAGTACAAGATTTCTTATCCTAAAGACAAAAACAAAACACATAACAAAATGTCTTTTGGCTTTGATTTCTTATTCTATTTGATAGAAAAGTAGAATTAGAGTTGACTGATTTAATAGGTGAGAACTGCGTCTGCTTCCTTGCTTTAAGTGTTTCATTTGCATTTTATTTAATAATCAGATCGACTTATTATTTAGTTAAAAATAGGAAGACTTATAAGTGTCTAATCGACCGTTTAATTATTAAATCAAAATTTATTTAAAATTTATATATTTTGGAAATATTTTTATTAATTATATTTATTACAACAACAAAAAAAATCAGTGAAAGTCCTGCTGAAACGTGTGATCTAAGGAAATCTAATAGTACACAGTCTTACTCGCATCTAATATAGATAATCTTTTCGAATATTTATTATTAATTATTAATTTAATTTAATTTAATTTAATTACAAACATTAAATAAATTATTAAATAAAATAAATTATTCATAATTTTATTAATAAGTAATTATATAACTAAATACATACTAATAAATTAAATTATTCATAATTTTATCAATAATTAATATATTAAATAATTAAATACTATATATTTATTTGATAGAAAATTAGATTATCATAAAAACATAAACAGAAAATAAAACTACTTTTTATGATTTTCATAATCTTTAAAAACTAAAATAAATTAAAATAAAAATAAAACAAATAAATTTTTATTGAATTTAAAATTAAAAACATAAATAATAAATAATAAAAACAAATAAAAACAAACATTTCCTTACAAACTTGTTTATCCTTTTCAGTCATTAACAAATATGAATTCATGGTAGAGTTGATACAAGAAATAAATGGAGTAAGCAATGGATATCGAAGTTACTAGATAACACTTGAAACTTATTACACATATGACGAAATTCAGACATGCCTACTTACGGTGATATACCTTTTGCTTTCTTTATTTATCAAATAAAAATTAGAGATAAACTAATTATTTAGGATTAAGTGTTTGATATTTTGTCATTTCTATTCATAAATAAATATTTTAAATTTAAAATATATTTATTAAAAATTATCTATAAAATTATATTAGTAATTGATATTAAACAACTAAATAGTATATACTAGTTAGTAATAAAATAAGATTAACAGAATAAAAAACCAAAATAGTTTTGTAGTCTTCGTGAGTTATGAAAACATGAACAAATCAAAAATCAAATACCCCACCAAACGTTTTTTTATTGAATATAAAAAATAAAATATATAAATTAAAATAAACAAACCCATAATTAAGTCTATATAATAAATATATTTTATGAATAAAATTATAGTAAGATAATAATTATAATATTCATATTGTATTTAGATATGTCCCTAAATTTTTATATTCATTGATCTATTAATATTGATAGTAATATAGTGAAAAGAATATCACATGATTTGTTTCTTTCTTACAAAGGAAGTAGCTTATCTTATACACTAGAATATGATAAATTTAAACAAATATTTAGGTGCTTATTAGGAATAAGTTTACTATGAACTTGATAATTTCATATGAAATACTATTATTTATTATACATTTGTGTGTGTATGTATATATATATATATATATTATCACTTATACAATTATTGCATTATACATACATACATACATATATATATATATACATATATATACACAAAAATACTTTAGAGATCTCTATATAATGTAATAATTGTAGAGATCTCTAAAGCATCTTATACAAAGATTATTATATTTTACATTACTTATGATATATCTTAATCAAAAGTAACTTAATTAATAGTCATTTAATATAGTATAAACTATATTTAGCTGAGTATCAATATAAGATTCTTCACATTAAATTAATTAAACATAATATTTCATTGTATTTGATTATTATTAACTTGAGAAATTCTTGGTCAAGGTAAAATAACACTTTAAAACTATATTTCAAATGCCATTACAAATAGTAATATTAAAGAATTAATATGATTTGAATCAAATAAAGTAGACATCTATATTTGACCATAATATTATACGATAAAGAGAACGAATTGTATGAAAAATTTATGCAAGAAAAGACTAGTTAAACAACATTAATGTTCCTAATATTTAAATAGTTATGATACGGTGCTAAATGTTAATCTTGATTTATAGCTATAAATTATTTAATTATAAGATTAAAAAATTAAAAGAATGTAATTTATACAATCAATGATATAATTTTAAAATATAATTATATCTATTGTCAATATCCTTAATAATAAAATGGGTCATTTATAAAAAAATTAAAAAGAAAAAAGTTATTTATCAGGTTGCAGTCAATTATAAAGTTTTTAAAAGTTAAGGTTAAATATAAGATATTTGATAAATATGAACCAATAATGGACACTATGTTTTATTGCAACTCAATTGTACTCGATTAGAATTAGTTGTTATTAAATTTAAATTTAAAATATATTTTAATTGAACTTATTAGAAATTCACAAGTGTAGTAATCCTACATTGGAAAGAGACACAAAGATGAAGTGAGTTATATACAAAGATATGATTCATACTTCATTGTCTTAAGGCTTTAGGTTGAAATATGATGTTATGATTGTATATAGGCTCTTTTGGACTTAGTCCAATACCTCCTCAAGTTCCCTCAAATTTCAAATTACTAAAAATTCTAAACTTTAATATAAATAAGTGTAATCTCTATATAAACTACTTTTTTGGCATAATGATCTTTGTATCACTTGTAGAGTTGTCTCAATTTATCATGTAAATACTATTAGAAGTTAAACACTTAAACAACTACAATGATTTTTTTCACATGCTTTATATTTAACTATAATATTATATGATAAGGGACTCAATTATATGAAAACTATGAATGAAAATATTAGATAAACCACTTTGATATTCATAATAGGATAAAAGACATATACCTCACCTTTAGTTTAAAAAACTTTTGGAAAATCCCTTGATCTTTATAATTCTCAAAAATAAAATCCTTATAGTTTTTAATTTTCTAAAAAACCTCATTCTTTTAGACTTTGGTTAAAAAAACAATGAAATACTGGCGACATAAACATCATACGTATACCAATCAAATGCTTTTTACATGATAATTCAACCAACTCTTAAACTCAAACTAAATTATTTAAATTATGAATTTAAGTTTAATTAGTTCATATCTGGTTTAAAAGTAGGGTTAAGTTACCATATTAGTAACATTTGATTAGTTTATATTTAATAGTCATCCGCATATATTTTGTCGTTATTTTTTAATCGAAGTTTAAGAGAGGATTTTTCTAAAAAACTGAAAACTAGAAGGAGTTTTTTTTTTAATTTTAAAGATTATGGTATTTTCTGAAATTTCTTAAATTACAAGGGAGATCCATGTCTTTTACCATTCCTATTATTTGGATGGTCATGGTGTGTTATTAGACATCAATCTTGATTTATGAATGTAAATTATTTAATTAAAATATTAAAAATAAATTAAAGGAGTTTAATTTATATATTTATAAATTATATTTATTATCAATATATTTAATAATATAATGGGTCATACATAAAAAAACAATTAAAGAGAAAAAATTATGTTATCAAGTTATAATTGAGTATAAAGTTTCAAAGAATTTAAGGTTAAATATAAGATTTTGATAAATATGAATTATATTATATTTTATTAGGATTAAATTGTATTTAAATAAAATTAGTTTTAATTCTAATTAAAATTTAAATATTAATTATATTTTAATTGAATTATTAAAGGTCTAAGTCCTATAATTCTACATGAACTACTATTTTTGGCATAATCGTTTTTAGGTCACTTGTAAAATCATCTCAAATTATTCGAATGAATATTATTAGAGATCAAACCAAAGTTAAGGATTTCGTATTGTACTAACCGATATCGACCGGAACCACTATTAAAAGTTTTGTACCATACCAGCCCAAAAATGGTACAAAATTTGGCTCCTTGATACTGATCATCGGTACTAGTCGATATTGGCGATTTCGCATGGTATCGACTAGTATTTAAAATATCAGTCGATACTGTAAACTTCAAAAAATTGAAGGACCTTTTTATTTAAAAAAATTTAACCTCTATCCCCGACAGGCATGACGCGTCTGTAACCTATCTCCCTCTCATCTTTTTGGTTTTTTCCTCTCTCTCCTCCCTGTCTTTGGCGTCTTACAGCTCTTAGCCTAGCTCTAGCCACCATCGTCTCTCCCTCACTACCTCACGTGTTTTTGTTGCTAGCCACACCATTTTCATCTCTCTCTCTCTCTCTCCCCCCTCTCTACCCATTTTCAACATTCTCCCTCCCTCCGACGTTCATTGTTGTCAGCCACCCACTGCCACTATGCCACCACCTACAACCATTGCCATCACACCAATCCACGCTCCACCGTCAGACCTGCCTAAGAGATAATCTCAATATTGTCAAAGAGATAATCTCAGTATTGGCATAGAAATCTAGATCTGAATCTCACAACATCAAGAAAGAAAAGACCAAATAATCATGACCAATGAGATTCAACTTCGAAGCTAGAAGCCAATGATAGAGACGCTAAAAAATCATACACCTAAAAATATCCCACAAACTTCAGCTGTTAAAGAAACAGAAACTCGACTACAAAATGTGAAAACTGAAACTACACAGTAGTTTGGTGGAGGTGAATTTTAGTCTTATAGAAGAGAGAAATGGTGGCGTTTTAAGAACCGAACAATCATACTATGACGCCATATTTTTGTAGCTAACAAATGTTATGCTTACTCTTGTTTACTTAATCGGTTTCAACTTATGAGGTCCATACATTAAGAATACGATAATCCTTAATTATGAGTCGACTCTAACAAGATGTGTGTGTGTGTGTGTGTATGGTACATACATTAAGAATATGATAATCTCTAATTATGAGTCAACTCTAACAAGATGTGTGTGTGTGTGTGTGTGTGTGTGTGGTACATACATTTAGAATATGATAATCTCTAATTATGAGTCAACTCTAACATATATATATATGCATATATAGCTTTAAAATATAAAAAAGCACTTCTTTTTCTATTTTTTAAATAAGTAATTATAGTGTATTATTCTTTATTGTGTTTATTGGTCTAGACATGTCAGTGACTATTGTTTGATATATGTAGGAGAGAAGTTTAGTATTTAATCTTGTATAGATTTTTTTTAATTTATGAATTGGGATTTGTATTTATAAGTTATTTTAAATTAATTCTAATATATGCTTTTGGGAGACATGGTTGATGTAACATTATAAATTATGCAGCACAATATATTGAATGACTATTTTGCAATTTAAAAAAATAGGGACTATTTTATAAATTTAAAATTGATCCGAAATGCTCAGTATTGACCAAATATCGGTACAATACCGTGACATAACAAAATTTGGTACTAGATGGTACTCATAACATTCACAAGAAGGTATTATACTGGCCAAAAAATGGTACGAAATTCGGTTGTTTGGCAATGGAAGGTATTTGAAATATCGGTTCCGCAAAGTTTAAAAATTGAGGGACTTATTTGCAAAAACAAAAAATTAAATCACAAATACAAAACCAAAAGGCAACTAACATAACTAGTAGGTAACTGATTGGCAACATCCTGATCGAGTAAACGCCATGATACACAGTGCCAAAAGTGCCACACACAATGACACTCTTAATGATAAGCTTAAAAAGGTCGATCTCCCATTCCTGCCTCACCTTCTTGAAAGTGGTGGTACTAACCTTACTTATTGGGGCGACGGTCGTTGTGAGATTCCCATCATCATCCCTCTTATTCTGTTGTTCCTGTCCAAAGTCAATACTTTGTTGAGATGCCTCTTAAGTTGCTTATTGATACTTTTGATATCAACCTGATCCGCTCTTATAAACCTATCACTAGTTTCCTTCCTTCTACCTAAAGGTCGAAGCTTTTTCTGGAGCAAATTTCTTTTCTATGTTTTACACAAAGCAGAGTGTTGTATTTTAGTACACCTTGTGTACTTTAGCATTCCATTCTTCTTGTTCTTTTGGTTAAATAATAACAAATAATACCAAGAAAAAAGGGAAATGAATGAGTAGAAAATGAGTTCTTTTGGTATTTGTCTTCTTTTGGCTTTTTAAATAGAACTTATTTGTGGCTTCAAAGAATTATCAAAGGATATGTTGTTGGGAAACCAGGTCGGAATCTGATCTCGACTGCACTACCTTTCTAAAATTAATTAAGAATCAAT
>JAOQMR010000002.1:30623860-30637157 GCA_027563865.1 Erythroxylum pelleterianum
ATTTAAACCAAAGAAACACTATTTCATGAAATTTGGATAAGAATCATAATATTTTAACAATAATTTAATAATATCTCATTTCTTTCTTTTTTTTCCCAATAACTTACATCATTCTTATACTGTCTCGTTATACGTGGTCTATCAAAAATAATTTTTCTATTATGTAGGAATAAGACAGTAAATTATCATACCTCTCTAAATTTCACTTCATTGCAAAACTTTAAATTTAGTGTGATGATGACAATGTTTGTTTTCAACTTATACTCATATTTTAATAAAAATTGCTAATTGTTAACAAATAAAGCTTATATTTTCTTTCTTATTTCTTTATTAATAGTTATCGATAATAAATAAATCGATATAATATTAAAAAATTACTGTTTAAAAAATAAAAAGATTCATAATATAATATAATGAAATGTTGTTTGGATAAAATTTTTTACAGTAAAATTTTATTTATCATTGTACATTTTATCTTAAACCTTTTAAATCAAATATTTTTTATTTTTATTATTTAAAATAAAATAAATATAAAAATCTGATTTTCTATCTAATCTCATCCTATTATATCACTAACCTTTGATGTAATAATATTAAGTTTTATTGTATTTTGTTAATAAATTTCCAACTAAATATAGCCGAAACGACAATCCGGAATAAAGTGATATTTGATAAACGTATGACTGATTGGCAATGAATGCGCTAAAGCTGCAAATGAAACATGTGACGCTTTTCCTAATGAGCTAGTGGGCCACTCGGAGACCTCTCAAGTAACACGTGTCGTCATCCAGAGAGAGACACGCGCGCACATGCCTTAGCATTGGGGATAAGAGCGCGTGAGACTACCAAACTCAACAATTCCAGCTGGCATTACCGGGTAGTCCACTGTCCGACCTTATCCTCTTCCACTTTTTCTATTTTTTTTATTTCTCATTTAGTTAAAATCCAAATCTTATATTGCTTTAGCGAGAAAAGAGAGGAGGACCGAAACCAAAAGCCAAACCCTAGATTTCTTGCTTCAGCCAATAAAATTCCCATCTCCATTCAATTTTTTTTCTTTTTGACTTCATATACAGATCCAAAGAGAAAGATATAAACTTTGTTCCTTTTCAAAGCTGAGGTTAGTTGTTGTTTATCTTCTCCTGCTCTTTTCACAATTTTAATCTTGATGCTCTCTCGCATTTGACGCCATACATGTAAAGTTCGTGACTTTAGGCATTGAGCTTCGATTCCGGCTTAGTTTCCGTGTTAAGTTTTGTTTGATGTTGTTTTTGGTTTGTGTATGCACCATTTAGTTTCCACTTTTGGATCTCATTTCTTGATACAAACTAACGATTTTTGTAAATTTATGCATTTATTTTTGTATGGTTGCTGTTTGGTTGCCTTGTGTTGATGATGTTTAATTGATACCCATTTCAGATCCTGAGAAATTATCTTCATTTCTGAGGGCAATCGAGCTCGGGTTGGTTTTGCGAGCTTTGAGATCTTGTCTAGGTTGTTTCTACGGTTAAGAGTTTTAGCAGGAGTAAGGTGAAAATGATGTCTAGATCGTATACCAATCTTTTAGATCTAGCTTCTGGTAACTTTCCAGCAATGGGTCAACCCCGGGAAAAGAAGCGGTTGCCCCGGGTAATGACAGTTCCAGGGGTCATTTCTGAACTTGATGATGATCAGGCAAATAGTGTGTCTTCAGATGTACCGTCCTCGATTGTTCAGGATCGGATGATTATTGTGGCCAATCAACTACCAGTAAAAGCTAAGCGTCGTCCTGATAATAAAAGCTGGAGTTTTAGCTGGGATGACGATTCCTTGTTGTTACAGTTGAAAGATGGTTTGCCTGAAGATATGGAGGTGATATACGTAGGTTCTTTGCGGATTGAAGTTGATTCGAGTGAACAGGATGATGTATCCCAGATTCTTTTGGATAGGTTCAAGTGTGTTCCTGCGTTTCTGCCTCCTGACATTTTGTCCAAGTTTTATCATGGGTTCTGTAAGCAGCATTTGTGGCCACTTTTCCATTACATGCTTCCATTTTCGGCGAACCATGGTGGAAGATTTGATCGGTCTTTATGGGAGGCATATGTTGCTGCAAACAATATCTTCTCGCAAAGGGTGATTGAAGTTATAAACCCAGAAGATGACTATGTTTGGATTCATGATTATCATTTGATGGTGCTTCCTACCTTTCTGCGGAGAAAGTTCAATAGATTGCGAATGGGGTTCTTTCTCCATAGTCCATTTCCTTCATCTGAAATTTATCGAACTTTACCTGTGAGGGAGGAGATTCTTAAAGCACTTCTGAACTCAGACCTAATTGGTTTTCACACCTTTGACTATGCACGCCATTTTCTATCTTGTTGCAGTCGAATGTTGGGTTTGGAGTATCAGTCAAAAAGAGGCTACATTGGGCTAGATTATTATGGTAGAACGGTTGGAATAAAAATCATGCCAGTTGGGATACACATGGGGCAGATTGAGTCAGTGTTGAGTCAAGCAGATAAAGAATGGAGGGTAGAAGAGCTTAGACAGCAGTTTGAGGGGAAAACTGTTTTACTTGGTGTTGATGATATGGACATCTTTAAAGGGGTCAATTTAAAGCTTTTGGCAATGGAACATCTTCTAAAACAGCATCGGAAGTGGCAAGGCCGGGCTGTTCTGGTACAGATTGCAAATCCTGCTAGGGGAAGAGGAAAGGACCTTGAGGAAGTGCAGGATGAAATCAAGGCAAGTTGCAAGAGGATAAATGAAACATTTGGTCGACCTGGCTACGAACCAGTTGTTTTTATTGATAGGCCAGTGTCCATCAGTGAAAGAGCTGCATACTACACACTTGCTGAGTGTGTTGTGGTTGCAGCTGTGAGGGATGGCATGAACCTAACACCTTATGAGTACATTGTTTGTAGACAGGGGGTCTCCTCTGAATCAAGTTCGGAATCAGCTGGGCCTAAGAAAAGCATGCTAGTTGTTTCAGAATTCATTGGTTGTTCTCCTTCTCTTAGTGGTGCAATTCGGGTTAATCCATGGAACATTGAAACTACAGCAGAGGCCATGAATGAGGCAATTTCAATGGTTGATTCCGAAAAACAATTGCGCCATGAAAAGCATTATAGATATGTCAGCACGCATGATGTGGCATACTGGTCAAGGAGCTTCTTTCAAGACATGGAGAGGACTTGCAAAGATCATTTCAGAAGAAGATGTTGGGGCATTGGTTTGGGCTTTGGTTTTAGAGTTGTTGCTCTTGATCCTAATTTCAAAAAGTTGTCTATTGATGCTATTGTGAGTGCTTATTTAAGGTCCAAAAACAGGGCTATCCTGTTGGATTATGATGGAACAATTATGCCTCAAACATCCATCAACAAGTCCCCAAGCCAAGAGGTGATATCAATTATAAACACTCTATGTGACGACATTAAGAACACTGTATTTGTTGTAAGTGGAAGAGGAAGGGATAGTTTAGGCAAGTGGTTTTCTCCGTGCGAAAAAATAGGAATTGCAGCTGAACATGGTTACTTGATAAGGTAATGCCATTCTCTATTGCTATTACTTCCTTAAAATATTACTTCTAATTTTTCTAACGTCATGATGTACAGGTGGTCGACAAATCAGGATTGGGAAATCTGTTGGCAAGGTACTGATTTTGGATGGATTCAAATAGCAGAGCCCGTTATGAAACTATATACAGAATCCACTGATGGTTCTTCTATTGAGACAAAAGAGAGTGCTTTGGTTTGGCACCATAGGGATGCAGATCCAGGCTTTGGAGCCAGCCAAGCCAAGGAGATGCTGGACCATCTTGAAAGTGTGCTAGCAAACGAACCTGTTGCAGTGAAAAGTGGTCAGTTTATTGTGGAAGTGAAGCCACAGGTAGATTTGTCTGCTTACAGTAATTTATTTTTCTGTTTAGTGCCTTTATAAGGAGTTTAGTTTTACTATTGGCTTTTAAAATCTATCAGGCACATTCTAGTATCAAGGATAAAGTAAAGTTGATATTGGTGAAGACTTTATTGTGTATGATAAGATGATGCATGCTGTGTTGAAAAAGTAGCACTTCTAATGTTAATTACTTATCTGATTTGTCAATTGAGCCTTGCTATTACAGATTACCGCAAAAACTAGAATGCTGCATCTTTTCAGTACTGTTTAGGTGGTTTTGTTTTCAGATGGGTGATTACAGTTGCAAATGATATGTGACTCCATTTTATTCTATGGTTTTAGGGAATCAGCAAAGGCTTGGTTGCTGAAAAGATCTTTACATCAATGGCTGAAAGCCGTAAGCAGGCTGATTTCGTGCTGTGTATAGGTGATGACAGATCGGATGAGGACATGTTTGAGATGATTGCAAGTGCAATAAATAGTGGTACCTTATCATCAAGCGCATCTGTTTTTGCCTGCACTGTTGGGCAGAAACCAAGCAAAGCCAAGTACTACTTGGATGACACCACTGAGGTCATAAACATGCTTGAAGCTCTTGCGAAGGCTTCATCTCGACCATCCTCACCTTGAGATCTTCCTCGTGGCTTCCTTAATTCTTTGAGCCAATCGATGATGAATATCACGCTGTCCTCTTGAGTGAAGATAGTACTCATTTTCTGCTCTATTTGTGAGTGACTTGCTGGATGAATCACTGTAAA
Source organism: Erythroxylum pelleterianum (assembly GCA_027563865.1). Classification (NCBI taxonomy): domain Eukaryota; kingdom Viridiplantae; phylum Streptophyta; class Magnoliopsida; order Malpighiales; family Erythroxylaceae; genus Erythroxylum; species Erythroxylum pelleterianum. Next base: position 30,628,495 of record JAOQMR010000002.1, read on the forward strand.
TGACCATATAATTGACTACTTTTGTCACGGCCAATCTCAAATACTTGGATTTACGGATGAAGAAAACAGTGAGCTGAACTGCTTGGACAGGAAGAGTTTTGCTTCAGGAGGATGAAATTTTCCTCGTCTGAAGAACCCTTCTGGGGATATCTATAAATGGAGACTGACATGGAATTGGAAGAGAATTAAAAGGAATAAATGCACACTAGTACACGAATGCAGGTGCCGCAACCTATTTAGGTCCGGTAGGCCATTTGCATCTTCACTTGCTTCTTGTCTGGAAATCATGTTCCTGTAGTAGCATAAGATGGTATGAGTTGGTTTTAGTCGCTCTGTTGAGCATAGTTATACAGGTTCCTTTTTCTTTTTTTTTTTTTTGGGTATCTTTTCCATTTTCAAAGGCCGTCTCTTAAATCATCTTTGTTCGGTTGTACAACCTGTAAATCATAGCCAAATTGGGAAATTAGTTATTTTGCGGCCAGTGTATTGAACAGTGATTTGTGATCTAAATTCTCCAGCTTCTTTATAATTCGGATTCTGGCTGTTATTATCCTGGTAAGTAGTAGGGCTTACGTAGTTATGTTGTGGGTTGAGGTTGATGTATGACTGAAAGTTGACAAGGACAAAAGCTACCCCAAAAAAAAAAAAAATTCAGTCACAATCGCAGAGAACTCCAAAGGAGGCGCCAGGGGCACGTGTGAGTGTGTGTATGAGTTCTTTCGAAGGGATAAAGGTGCCCGATGCGCATGTGCCTTCCTTTGCTGGGGTGTCAGATTGCAACTTTTGTTAGCAATATCAGTGTTCGTCGATTCTCTTTTAACGGACCTTATCTAGCGATGTAGCCGTTGAAATCAGAAAAAGATCAAGTGTGCAATGTCGACTTTGGATATTTTGTCCAGTTTGATCCGTCTATAGATTAACGAGCTGTTTAGAAGTTTATGAATTGGGTTTATTAACGAATTTAATTTAATTATATTAATAAAATTGAATAGAATTTAATTTACACTGTTTGAAACAAATTTAGTAATATTATACTCGAATTTGTGGAACACAATTAAAATGAATTCAATTATTTCATGATATTTTTACCTTTGACTAAAAATAATCTTATTAAATAATAAACATTCACACTTACATAGGGCAAGTTATAAACATCAATTTCATTACAAGTTTATTAAAATGAAAAGAAAAAATTGATTGTAAATGACATTAGGCTAAATCGAGCTATGAAAACAATAGAAAATTATTATAATTTGGAAGCTTAAAAATGCATGAACGAACAGTAGTTCTTTTGCATTGACAACTACAAGGCACTATCAATTTTTGAAATTTCACTCCAAATTATGTAATATCATAACAAGTTTAACATGTCTTCCGGTGATAAGAAGACGTAAGATCGTTACATCAGAAAATTAAATAAAAAACATTAATACTTGCATAGAGCAAGCTATATCATCCATAAAGTTCCACATTTAAATAGAGCAAGCTATAAAAACCTAACACCAACCCATCTTCCTAGACAACCAATCTAAACGTAGTTTAACTGACATGCAAAAAGCACACCAATAAAATTAGGATGCTCTACAAGCCAATCAGCTGCATCCAAGAGAACACGTCATTCCAATCCTAATTCTTTCATTGCGTCAAATATTTCCTCTTTTTTTCTAACACGAAGGTTTGTGGCTACAATAGCTTGTGCAATTTCTTTCATTGCATTGGACATAACTTGTAATTCCCAAGAAATTTTATCTTCCCCTCGTGCTTTTCTTTTCTTACCCATGTAAGATGGCTTCGACACTAAAGGAGTTGATGATGAGGGAGCTTGAGTTGTTGGTGCTGTTGGAGTACTCTCGCTCTTAAATGGATAAAAACTCTCCAAATGAACCTCAATATTTGCTTGCATATTATCAATGTCTTAAATATTCATATCCCACCTTTCCTTTTTCCCATCTTTGAACTTTCTCCTTTGCACTTTTAGCTTCAGATCCGGTAGCTCTATCTTTCTCATAGATCTCGCGAACAAGGTCCAAATTTGGTAAAGGCTTCGCTCAAATATGTTTCACCTTTTCGTTTACTTATCAATCAAAATACAAGAAACTATGTCAACAAACTTCATGCATAAAAATAAAACAAATACAAAAAAAATAAGTAGGTAAGTATTAAATAAAATACCTGTATCAAACTTTGCCACACCTCTGGAACAGCTTCAAATGTCTTGGTAACATCATTCCATCCAATTCCACTTTTGCCATCAAGAAATATTGCCAAATGCATTTCTTCCCTTAAAGTTCTCAAGAGATTTACAATTTTGCTTCAATTAATCTTAAGCCCAAACTTTTCATTAATTTCCTTTATTACCTCTCTATATGCACTGGCACTAAAGTTTATATCCTCCTTTTGACCTTTATTTTTTTGCTCCATAAGAACTTGAAGCATGCACTTATCCATTTCATAATTCCACCTATAATATCCATCAGCTTTTTTTTCATCATAATTCACCTCTACGTCTACCGTGTCACCTATTTTTTCCAAACAAAATCCAACACAAACCATCTTATACTGTTATAAATCTTACTTTTTTGAACAACATAAACAAGCATAAAATTTTTAAAGACAATTACATAAACAAACATAAACAAGCTTCCTAGGTCATTGATGCATATAAATCTATAAACCTAATTCTCTCGAGTTCTACATCACAATATTCTACCTTCTTAGTGCAACATATTTCTCCTTCAAGATCCCAAATGGAACAAGATTCACTTAAAATGTAGCCGAAAATAAACAAACAAAAAAATCTAGATATATACAAAAAATTTGAGAAATGCAAAAGAATGCAGATAGGATGGGAAAATGAAAGGAGAAGCTAAATCGAACGATGAATCTAAAAGAGAACAATGATCATAGACACAAAAAATGAAAAAGGAAAAGGCACCCATGAACAAGGAAAAGGGAAAACCTGGATATGGTGGAAGGTGCTGATTCGTGGATAAGGTGTTGTTTCATTTCTTGGTGGGAGGGGTTGTTTCATATAGGAGGGGTTGCTTGACGTGAAGAGATATATGGTAGGGTTAGATGGGTATTATTGAACATCATTTTATTGCTTATCTTATAATTTTTATTAATGTCAAAAATTGATAAATATTATATTCTACTTGTTATTTTATAATGATGCTTATAATCAATTATTGATTAATAAGTAAAAAGTAATGCACAATGTTATGAATATCATGTTGAACTTGGTGCTAAACTTGGTATCGAATTTAATTTTGATACAATACTGTATATATACTGATCAATGCTAGGTACAGTTTCGAGTAGTTTTTTTATAATTTTATAAAATATAAATTACAAAATAGTCCTTCAATATATTGTGATCAATAATTTTTAATTTTACATTAATCATGTCCCAAAAAATCATAATAATATAAAATTGAAATAACAACTATCTTTTTATTTTTATTAGTATTAATTTTTACTTATTTCACATATAAACAATAACTAAAATTAATATAAAAAGATCTTTTAATTGTTATGCAAATTTAAAACTAAGAATAATATAAAAAATATTTAAAATGTTACAATTTATATAATATAATAAAGAATAATTATATCAAAACATCGTACATGAGGAACAATACAGGTTCATGACTCCATAAGCATTATAAGAAAGTTTATGCCAAGGAACATAACAAAGTAGAAGTGAAACTTGCAACGAAAATATTTCCAGTTAAAAATTTTATATTTAAATTGCATATATAAAATTTAACATATATATCGAATACAAGTAAAGTTAAAAGAAAAAAGAAAAAAGAAAAACCTAAAACTTTATTCAATAAACTATTCGTTAAAATCGTACTAACCTCAATTTTTGTTTGACACAAAATTTTTATCATTGAGAGGAGTTTCATCATTACTATTATTCAAATTCATTATCAAAAGATGTGTCAATACTTTCTCATCTAAGATTATCTTCCAAGTTACTCTTATATATGAAACTTGATTCTTCAGAGACTCAATCCACTAGAAGATCAAATAGTCAAGACAAATTAGATTTATAAAACTATTTGTTTTATTAACAATCCTGTTAAATAAATAAAATTCAATTATTAATGAATTACAAGAAATTATATTAAGCTTAATAGTGATAATAACATATCTTTATTGAAGTTTTAAGTTGTATCAATCAAGGACCGAACCATTCAATTTTTTGTGTTCCAATCTATTTCTATTTTATAATGGATGAATTCAAATATGATTCAATCCCTTTTACACCTAATTGTACTCATACATTGATTTAGAATTCAAATTGTAAATCTTTATAATTCTAAAACAATACTTTTGAATTGGTCTCATCAAACAACAGTAAGACAACAAAAGTAACTTTATAAACAAAATAAAGTGAGGATTAATCTTAAAAAAAGTAACAAAAGTGAAGAAATATATACATAAATTAAGTTTGTTTCTTTGAAATATTGTAATGAGCATCCCAAAACACCATGTGCATCTTTGTTTGCCTCCATTTGTGAGCTAAGGAGATTCCCTCACCTTTCAAATATTTGTTGCAATACAAACAATAGTATGATTCTTCATATTAAGAACAAATCTAGCATGAGCCCAAGTTATATTATCAAATATCGCTAAAGATATTGAATTATCAAGAGGTACTTGAACTTTCCTTTATTTATCAATAAAAATAAATACATATATATCAAAATTAAATTGATAATATCATATCAACATAAAGTGTTCTAATTTAGTTTCATTATCAACTACAACGTGGCCAATAGAAGTATATTTACTGATTACAAATATAAAATGATTGTTAAATTATAATTGAATATGTAAAGTTCATTTAAAACATGTGAGTTCTAAACTATTTTTATTAAGTTAGCAATTTTCGTTGAGTACATTCTTATCGTTACATGTTTAACCTTGATAAAAATAAGTTTACATGAGAACTTAAATAACTCTAATATGATATGTCATTTGCACAAATAACAGTTGGATAGATTTTTATAATTAACTATTACACAAACAAATGAATCAATCATTTACTAACAAATAATAATTAAATAGAATTTTCTGATTAATTATTACACAAATACATGAACATGTTATTATAACATGTCACCTCCTAGATCTGATACCATACGGGCCACCCTAGGTCAAAGGGCATACGGAGATAACATCACTAAAGATATATGGCATTGTTTACACCAATAAATCGAGAAAGGCTCTTCTCGTTATGACTCCTAGACTGATGAAATATTTCACTGATAAGCCTCAATGAAGCTCCATCACGGGTTTCCAGCCTATATACAATTTAAGTGGCTTATAGAATAGATCATCTAGTAGATATCAAAGATAAACAAAGATTAACTGCAGTATAGATTCTAAGCACGCTAGCCGAGATACAAGCCCTTAGTCTCTGTTTGGGCATCAATTCTCAAGGCCTGCCTCTTAGGAATCTATACTGTCCAATCTTTTCCCGTTTAACAAAGACCTTAAATAGGATTTATAGTCTAAGACTTTTTGATCTACATGATCTCATGAAGAGACAAGTGTAGAGCATACTTGTCTTTCTGTATGATTGTGGTGACATTATTAAAGAATCAAGCTTTCAAGAAAGAGAGAACTTAGAAAGAAGCCATAAGATAAGAAACAAACACAATCTTTTTATTGATTATTTTTCTTGTTAGTACAATGAAGAAGGAGCCTTGCTTTTATAGACTAAACAAGGATGACAAAGACAAACAACTTTTTGGAAAAGATTCCCTTAGTACAATAATACATACTAACATACAAAAGCAAAAGAGAAAAGAAGACTTATTGGGATACACCAGGTCCCAATAATATTCCTAAAAGATAAGAATATGCTAAAAAGATAAGAAGGAATCTTTCTAGCAAGGAGGTGTAGAAAGAGAGCGTGGGACATCACAATCATCATCGGTGCCTATCATGTCGATGTCTTCTTCATATTTTTCCATAGTTTGGATAAAATTATCAATTTTTGTATCATTCCAAACAGGAGGCTATGGGTCTTGGGCATCTTGGATATAATTAGGAAGTTGAGGCTCAGTGTTAGTATTAGGGATTTGGTTTTGTAAAACTTTATCCTAGTTCAAACGTTCTTTTAGACTCAAATCCAAGAGGCCTACTGGGTTCAAAGTTAGGAGGACATGAAACTTCACCACCTATGATTTTGAAACCCATAGTGGCAAATTGGTCCATTGAGGTCCAATATCAGTCAGTAGAAGAAATGGGTTCTGATAGGGTAAAATCATCTGGGTATGGTCCCAAAGAGTTACATGCTGTAGGCTTGGTGGTCTTTGGTTAATAGTTTAGATGGTCTAGAAAGAAGTAAACATCTCACAGTAGATCTTTATGTTGCTTAAGCCAATCTATGATGGTACGCCATTGCTGGAAATGGTTGATAGTGCATATATAACCATAACTAGTAAGACTATAGGGACGATGAATGATGAAAATAAAATGGGTCATCTGTTCAGAGAGAGGAATAACCCATAACTGATGCTTGTTCAGGATTTGCCTAAGTTAGAGACGTCATTTTTGCAGTGGCTAGAACTATTCTAAAAATGTCTAGAGAAGTGAGTCACATTGGTTGGAATTGAAAGGTTCTGATAAACATACAATGGTGAAATAGAAATTGAGCAAGCACAGAGGGCAAATAAAGCCCAGAGATGCCACATGTTGGTTTCAGAAAGAGAATCGTAGAGATGGTAGACAGTTCGATAGGGAGTGTTGGTATCAAAATAATGAGGATGTGGAGGGATATTCAGAGTGGTGAGGACAATATGGAGGTAGTAAAATAAGCTTTTTTAAAGAATAAGAGCAATGTCATCTAAGGTTTCGGGAGGAGTTTTTGTGATGGGTGGAAAGGACTTGTTAATCTTTGCATATAAAGGATGCTTGTTGATTGCAAAAACAAACTACTTATTTTACGCTAAAAACCGCAAGTATACGGGTCATTACTTGTAATAAAAAGCATATATTGTCCCACAGATATTGTTTTTAGGCACCATTTAGTTCAGGTTGTGCTTTGTTTAAGACTTAAATTTAAATAATAAACTGAAAAGTAAACTAAATTAAACAAACTAGCAACGAACAAATATTGCAACAATGGGAATCTGTCAAGAGAATTAATCAAGTTATGAAAGAGGGGATTTGACCTATCATTAATGCTAATATAGCCATTTTTACATTTATCGGGTGTTGGTTCTAGATGATTGTAGGGTTGATTACTCTCTCTCGAATTATAATCATTCCCTAAATTGCAACCCTAATCGAATTATAGAGTTGCAATATCTCAATTAACAAATTACCCACAATTCTAATTAGTTCTAAAGCTCTCTCATAAACAAACGAGTCTCGCACGGGATCTCTCTCTAGGAAATTACCAACTAGATTAATTAAGTGGTCAATTAGATTGCCTAACTCTCGCTAATCCAATATAATCATTTTTATCCGGTTCACCCTCTTGGTTTGTTACTAAAACATGCAAATACATTAATCAATCACAACACCCAAATCAAGTAAACACAATTCATCTAGATTAACATTAAATATAAGCAAAATCTCGAAGGAAAAGTTAAAACATCATTAACAACTCAAAATCAATAACCATACAACCCATCTCAATCTTACAAATTAAATGAATAAAAAAGGTAAATAGGGAGAAAATGAAACTTAGGTTAAATGATTCAGGAAAGCACTAGCGTCGGGAGATCACCTATTCCGGGAAGCTTCAGCGCTAAAACCATTCTCTTCTTCCTCTTCTTCTTTTCTCTCTCTTTTCTTTCTCTCTCTCATTTGGGTTTCCAAATGTAGGCTGAATGTAGACTCATCTCTAGGGTTACATCATAATACTTTTATAGTCTTTTTCAATTAAGGTAACCCTAGTGTCTTTCTGGCATCCGAAATGTCCCTTAAAAAATTGAATCTGAAAGTGATTCTGCGTCTGTCTACGCGTAGGCCACGATCGTGGCCCTTAGTGCACGATCATGACTGGTTTATCTGCTCTCTGTCACAATCATGGCAAATTTCCCATGATTGTGGCCCTGTGCTCGAGCTTCTATCACGATCGTGGCCTTATGTTGGTGTTTCTGTCACGATCGTGGCCTGCTTGTATTGTGTTTGGTTTGGGTTTCCTCCAAAACTCTTCTGAATGCCTTAAAAGACTAACAAACTCATCACGATACCTTATATATATATAATTGAAGCTCAAAAACATGTTCTCACCCAAAGAACACTTAAAACACAAATATTTATGAACTAATACAATTCTTAACCTAAACATATACTAAACAATCAAATTAACCACTAAACACATATCAAATTACCTATAAAAATATAATGCAATCTACACTTATTAATACTCCATGATAGGAAGGAGGAAAGGTATGCATTTCTGGACTAATGAATTTCCGGTGGGTACTCTATGGTAAGGGGGCGCTACATTAGGTGGTATCAGAGCATGGTTTGGAATCTTTTGGGAATAGTAAATATGTAGGTATGAATTTGACAGAACTGCAGGAACTGATCAACATTCTTGTTTTGTTCTAGTGCGATAGGTGATCAGGCTGAGCAGCCAGCTGACCAAGGATCAGTGGGAGTGAGTAGAGAGTCCTCTATGCCTCGAT
>JAOQMR010000002.1:30643438-30655681 GCA_027563865.1 Erythroxylum pelleterianum
TGTGGGCACTATGGGCAGCTGCCCACACTGCCCCAAAAAATTTTCTTAAAATTTCATGTAAAATTTTTTTTTTGCCCCTACAAAAATTTTTTTTGCCCCCACAAAATTTTTTTTGAAGCTTTGCCCCCACTGAAATTTTTGTTTGCCCCTACTGGAAAAACTTCCTGGCTTTGCCCCTGAATCTAAGCGAGATCAGATAAATCAACAAATTATTTTAAAGATGGTTAAGATATCTCAAAACATTGCTAAGATATGTTAAAATGCTCAAATGGGCATTCTTCAGATAGAATAGATGCGGGTGCTAGAGTTGCTATAAACTCTAATTGAGGAGCTTTGTCTTTTCCAGTAGATGGTTGAGTTTTAGGTGGAGAAGAGGGTGGAGTTTTAATTTGTAAAGACTTTTTCCAAGGATTAGTTAGTTTAGTATATGAAGGTGATGGATCAAAAGTGTGTGTAGGTTTGGATTTTGGGGATTTGGTTGACTTGGGTTTAGTAATGGTAGTGTTAGGAAGGATATGTTATCTAATCAAGGGATAATTCATTTTGAATACTTTCTCGTCGTCAACAGTTTGGACTGTTTATGGATCTTATCCCACAACTTTTCCAGTCATTCAGCCTATCTATTCCTCTCCAACTTATCCTGAAACTGCTGACTATAAGAAAGTATTCAAAATGAATTATCCCTTGATTAGATAATATATCCATCCTACCACTACCACTACTAAACCCAAGTCAACCAAATCCCCAAAATCCAAACCTACACACACTTTTTCATGGAGGTTGTTCTGTTTGCATATCAGCCTCCATTCTTTGGAGTACCTCCTTTACTTTTCGGAGATCTTGTTCCGTATTGGTAAAGTCAGTCCAAAGTATTGGGTGTCAATGTATCTTCAAAGATCAACATCAAGTTAGCCCATGTGATCTTTTAAAGATTTGTATAATTTTTGAACTTGGGAAGACACATCTTTAACTTGTGTCTGAGTAGCTTGACTCTATTGATTAAGACCATTAAGCTTGGAGTCAATTCTTTGGAGGGCTTGACTTTGGGTCATTGCATTATTAGTTTGTCAGTTGCACACTTCATTAATAGGATTTGAGAGAATAGTTCCTTGAGAACTAATTCCTATAGCACGCACATAAGGGCTAGAAATAACCCTATTATGTTCATCAATAGGTCTCTCTAATGGTGGAAATTCCTCTTCATATGGTTTGACCATCACACAAGGAATCAAAGTAGGTGTTGGAATAATAGGAATGGAAGAAATAACTAGTTGAAGGTTGTTGGAAATTGACTCTGGATGGAACAAATGTTCCTTCTCAACGACTTTGAGTAATTCTTTTTGTTGTTTTCTTCCTCGTTTCTTCTTCTTCTAGCAATTATAGAGTTCATCATCATCACTTTCTGATTTAGAATTCAGACATATTTCACAGTCTGCTTCGCACCTGGATGAATCTACATCCCAGACAAAATGTCCACGATGATAGCTAACATAAACATGTTCTCCATCAGGTTAAAGTAATGGATTGGTGGTCCATCTTTTCCTTTTGTTTCTGTGAGAACACTGATTGAAGCATCAAAAAAGGGCCAGATGTATTTGAAGGTCCAGACTGATCTTCATTGGGCCTGACATATATGGATTTTACTGATCCATATCATAGAGTCCTGAGAATAGAAGGAGTGGTGGTGTGGAAAGAATGCTTATGAGAAGCATGTAATACTTTTCGGTAATTAATGATCCATTCAGTTGACATTAAGTTTCAAGTTTCAATGGTGGAAACTGCTTCAGAATTTGTATGATCGTGGTTTGACCAAGAGGTTTGTTAACTACCATGTACAAAACATCTTAAGTGGAATTTGGAAAATTAGGATCTACTGCATGATTTTACAAACGGTAGATCATTTGGTGGTGAAGAGTGGCCATAATGGCAGTAGGATCTTATTCTACTCTAGCGATTTGAATCTGGATTTGGAGCTACATAGACAAGGTGGGATCATCCAACCTGATATTGAAATCAGGGGCAATTGTAAGGATGACACTTTCATTATAAAGGGTCGTCAATAGAGTACCAATTAAGGCATTTTGGTAGGTAGTATAGGTAGTGTTAAGAAGAGAGATCTGGGTTATAGTCGGAATTCCTTTTCTACCATGGAGAGTGAGAACAAGGCAAATAACACCAATATGAAGATGTGTATGATTATGTTCCTTCTAAAGAGATGAGCTCTTTGGGAATCTCTAATTTCACATTTTGTTTACTGTGGAAGCTTTTAAACCACACTACTCCAAACAGAAACTTTGGATGATTTCTTTAACCTTTGGATGATGGGTAGAGAGAATAGTTCTTATACTTCTTGTCTATGAACAGTCATGGGAGTATATACTGTAGGTATTGAGTAAAGGTAATGAAGTATCAGAAATACGACTCTCAGCAGGAAGATGAGTAATTTCTATAAGGTTTTCAATTTATTTGAAAGAGTGCGTTTAACATGAGAAGAAAAATTGACAATAGAAAGAGTTGAAGAGAGATGGACAGGGTCACTACGTAAAAAGTCACTCATAGCTAAAGGAAACTCCTTACTTACTCTCATCTAGAATAATGTAACCATAGTCAATAACACTCATGGCTCTTATACCACACGGGCTACAATTTTCTTCAAGTTTGATTTAAAAGCAGGCTTTTGGTAATTGGGAATTGACCCCTAGAAAAGATACAAGACATTCTTTTGTATTTCCAATGCCTAATGTCAATAGAGAGTAATGCCATTTGAACTCAAAGTTGCCCCTTTATTATTTCAACGAGTCATGAAAAAGATCTATGAGCCCATTCTTTCTTGTACCTTGTTCTATATTGATGACATACTTCTTTACTCCAAAACCCATGAAGAACACAAGGCCCTACTCCAATCTTATTTGGATCCTACAAAACAATATTGGATTATGATCTCAGCCAAAAAGAGGCATTAAGACGACTTAACACTAAACAAATTCAACAATTTCTTAGAATTGTTAACTATATCAGAGATTTCATCCCCTATGTGGCTAATTATACATCTCCCTTATCAAAGTTACTGAGGAAGAATCCACCAACATGGAGTAAAGATCAAACCAGAGTCATATAACACTTAAAGCAAGCTTGTAAAATTCTTGACAAAGGTCAGCACATACTACAGACAGATGCTAGTGACCATTATTAGGGTGTTGTCCTAATTGAAGAGATTGATGGGAAAAGACACTACTGCTATCATACCGATGTCTAGTTCAAAAAATAAAAAAGCATTATCATGCCAACTACAAAAAGATTTTAGACGTAAAAAAGGGCATCAAAAATTTTAACTTTTCACCACAACTTTCTTGTAGACTTCTTTTCTCGGCCTTGTAAGCCAATTATGTTCTTCTCTTCCTCACTCCATAAATTCATACCTTTCCTCCTTCCTATTATAGAGTATCCTTTATATGCAAAAATCAAAAGTCCTTTCCACCCATAATAAAAACTCCTTCTAAAACCTTGGATGACATTGCTTTTATTCTCCAAAAAAACTTATTCTACTACCTCCATATTGTCCTCACCATTCTGAATATCCCTCCACATCCTCATTATTTTGATACTGACACCCCCTATTGAATTGTCTATCATCTCTACGATTCTCTATCTAAAGTCAGCATGTGGCATCTTTGGGTTTTATCTGCTCTCTACACTTATAATTTCTATTTCACCACTACATGTTTATCAGCACCTTCTAAATCTAACCAATGTCAACTCACTTCTTTGGACATTTTTAGAATTATTCCAACCATTGCAAAAATGACGTCTCCAATGTGGGAAAATTCTGAACAAGCATCAATTATAGGATATTCCTCTCTCTAAACTGAAGACCCATTCTATTTTTATCATTCTTCGTCCCTATATTCTTACTGATTATGGTTATATCTGCATTATCAACCATTTCCAGCAATAGTGTACCATCATAGATTGGCCCAAATAACATAAAAATCTACTGCAAAATCTTTACCACTTTTTATATCATTTGAACCATTACCTAAAGACTGCCAACCCTAAAACATGTACCTCTCTGGGACCATACTCAGATGATTTTACCCTAACAAAACCCATTTCTCCTATTGACGGATATTGGACCTTCATGGACCAATCTGCTCCTATGGGTTTCAACATCATGACTGGTGAAGTTTTATATCCTCCTGGCTTTGAACCCAAAAAGGCTTCTGGATTTGAGTCCAAAAGAATGTTTGAACTAATACGAAAATTGATAATTTTATCCAAGCCGTGGAAAAATACAATGAAGACATGGACATGATAGACTCCAATGATGATCGCAATGGCCCACACTCTCTCTGTATGTGTACCTCATTGCTAGAAAGATTTCTTGTTTTTTTAGCATATTCTTATCTTTTAGGAGTATTATTGGGACTCTGTGTCTTCCAATAATTATTCTTTTTACTTTTGCTTTTGTATGTTAGTGTGTATTATTGTACTAAGGGAATCTTTTCCCTAAAAGTTGTTTGTCTCTGTCTCCCTTGCTTAGTCTATAAAAGCAAGGCTCCTCCATTCTACTCGGAAGAAAAAAATCAATAAAAAGATTGTGTGTAGTTTTCATCCTATGGCTTCTTTCTAAGTTCTCTCTCTCCTGAAAACTTGATTCTTAGATAATGTCACCACAGTCATACACGAAGAAGATAAGTATGTTTTATACTTGCCTCTTCATGAAGATCCTGTATATCAGAAAGTCTTAGATTAAAGATCTTGTATGAGTTTTTTGTTAAATGGGGAAAGATTGGACAGTGTAGATTCCTAAGAGGCATGTCTTGAGAATTGATGCCTAAATAGAGACCAAGCGCTTGTATCTCGGCTAGCATACTTAAAAGCTATACTACAGTTAATCTTTGTTTATCTTTGATCTCTAATGGATAATCCATTCTATAAACCACTTAAATGACACATAGGCTGAAGACCCGTTATGCAACTCTGTTGAAACTTGTTGGTGAAATATTTCACGAACCTAGGAATTACAACGAGAAGAGCCTTTCTCAATTCACTGGTATAAATAACATCGGATACGTTGGTGATGTTATCCTCATATACCCTTTGATCACAGGTAGCCCGTGTTTTTAATAAATTATAGGTGAAATTCCTAAGTAATGATAAGCCATAAACTCTCAATTATTGTTTTGCTATCTACTTCTCAATGAACATACTTTTAAAACTTTCAATCAACCTTTACAAAAGTTGTACAAATTTATATATATGCCTTTTAAGGGGTTAAAGAAATTGTACGATCACGAACTTACTTAAGTAGGCACCAAAAGACCTTAACAACTATTTCTAGTAACGTTATTAAGCCTCCTTATCATAAACCTAATAAATAATTGGTTCACATTGATAAGAGCTTATTTTTCTTAGTAGACTTCAATCTATTTAACGAAATCTTTTATTGTGCTTATTTATTATCTTTAATACGAATCAAATTCCATCTTTTTAACCTTAATTTTATAAAATCTAAAATTAATAATTGCCTTATAGAAATTTTAAAATTCTAACACTCCCTGATGTACAGCTCTAAATTTGTGTGAGCAAGAAACAGAGCAATGGAAGGAAGGGAGAAGCGAACATGGGAGAATGACAAATGGCAATGGACGCAATGCAGCTAGAGCCAACTGGTTCTGCAACTTGATATAGGAGGTGCACCAAATGGAATAGTCTGTTAGATGCAGTGTCTCTCCAAGTTGATGATCTATATAACGGAGTTGGAATGCCATCCTATTCAATTCTTGTTGACTTGCTTTCCAAATTGAAACAATGAGCTGTTCTTAGCTATCAACCCTAGACCTTTGAGTCAAAGCATCAAAGTACCTACAGTCATTTCTCCTGCCGTGTTCATTTCTTCACATGGGTGTCTCAACATCTATTCGCCTTCTAATTATTGTTCGGCATTTATGCGAAGGAAGATCGGAAGCTTGTCGAATTCATGTTCTTCATTGCGCACCCATGGACTTTAATTTTTTGTCTGACAGAATACCACTTGCAACGCAGCAGAACTACAGGATTAAAAGAATGTCCTTACCGAATACAGTAAAACACACCTTCTCAACTCATAGGATGCTCAAACTAAATGGCTCGAAATTTGAAGCAGGGAAAAGAGGATGGACCTGTGCGTGTTAAGGCCACAGTTGTATGGCAGGAGCCTTGACAGTGCCTTTTTCAGCTAAAATTTCAGAAGGATTGCTTGCAGGCATACTTATATAAGCTCGTGAACCCTGCAATAGAAAAAGAGTTGTACCCACCAGTCACCACCCTATAACCCTATTGAATTGACATAAGAAAATGGCATTTTGTGACTGTGAAATGGCATTTTGTGTCTTGTGTTTTTTGTTTAAAAGGACTGTAAAAATGTTGCAGCTGCGCTACTGAAAAACCTAAAAGTTGCACTATCGACAGAGTTTTTCACCATCAAAGTGTAGCGTCCCATGATTATAGTATATAAAGAACAGGACCGAAAGATTATAACCACATAACTTCGTTTCATTGAATAATAACATATTACAAAAAATTTACAAAAGACGGATTAAATTCCTCGTAGAAAGAAATAAGCCAACCAAAAAGCATAAAATCACTGGTCATACCACCGGCGATAAATATACTTGACTCTGTATCACCGTCTTGTCAATCTTGAACCCAGGAACCACCGTAAATTCCACCCGAAGATCCGTATCATCACCAGCGCTATCTAGCAGTGACTCGTCGTTGATAGTCTCCATGTATACTTCCGAGAATCTGCAATTTTTACCGATTTGAAAAATGCTAACTTGTTCACCTAACGAAAAAGCCAGCAGGTTCAAGGACCAAACTCTTCTAGCCATCTCAGCGAATGCGTTGAAGAAAGCAGAATCTGGAAAGCCACCAGCGTTCACTAGCTCCCTGTGATTTAAGTTCCCAAACAGAGACCATTCCATCTTAGCATGAACTAGCTGGATGTACTTGGTTCTCGTGAATCTTGCAAGGGCCGAGTTTGGATTCTGGGTTAAGAAGAGTTTCAGGTTTAAAGATTTGATCCTTTTGAACTTGTTGAAGTAATGCTGTTCGTGGGAGCTCTTCTTTGTAGCTGCGGGCTCGTTTTGGGTTGTAAACTGTGGTCGATTAAAACCTTCGAGCAATGTCTTGGACACAAAAGATTCGAACACAAAACATCGGTGGCTGGGTTTTGCAAGAGTGGCTTTAGGTTCAATGGCACTAACTGCTGCGTCAAGGTCCCAGCAAGCCATTTCCATTTCACGAACCATAAGTTTCACAAAACTTCTCATAGATCTTAAAGTAAAGTGAAGGAATTGAACAAAATGTCTTGGATTTAAAGATGAGAGCTTTATATCATCCAACAAGGGTATAGGCCCACTAAACCTTAGCCGTTTCTCAAGAGACTTGTTGTATGCAACATACTCGTCAAGCTGTTTCTTGAGGGAACAAAAATCTGAATCTTTAACCTCAACTTCGGCTTCAAGTTTCTTGATTGTTACCTCATAAGTCTTCATCAAGCTCTGTTGTTCTTGAATCTCTGCAAGCATGATAGTGACTTGAGGTGAGACATGATCAAGATCGTTCTTGAAGTATTTACGCTTGAGTTCGGATAATTGTTTCAACTCATCAACAATTGCTTGATCGGCGGCTCGTATATTATCACTGTTGTAAGGATTTTGAGCCATTTGCAACTGAGCATAAGCTGCTTTAGTTGTGGAGACACCTGCAAAGAGCTTTGCCATTAATGCCTCCAGAACTGCCCTCCTCTTATCTCTGTCAATCTTGCTCTTTTCAGCACTCTGATGAAACTTACAAGTTGTGCTTGGATGATCACGACCCTCAAACTTGTTTCTTGGGGTGAGCTCACATATCCCAATCCCATTATTTGAAGCAATTCTTGTTGCAGGCTTCAGGTTGATCACTTTTCGGAATGTTCTCGCTATCTTGCTCTTGCTGTTGGGCATTGATGTATATTTGACCGTTTCCATTGTAAGAGAGCTGAGATGAAAATGAAGACTGTGAGAGAAGTGTGGACCTTTGTCATAAAATTAGAGGCAGTAGATCCAAGAGAAGAAAAAGGGCTTATGGAGATATAAAGTGATCGTTACGTGGGCAGACACAAAATTTGACCAACAGCTTTGAGCAGGAGATAAGGGTTGGCACTAGGCACAATGAAGGAAAAGTGCATTTAAAGCGCCGGAAAAAAAGAAAAAGAAAAAAGAAAAAGTGTTTATTTCTCTTTAATATAATTTTAGATGATTTATAGAAATCATTCTAGAGGCATTGAACGTTGATTTGTAATGCTACGTTCAAAGTGCTGTTAGATATCATGTGGGCTCCTCCACAGTTAGCCATGAAACCGTGGACCCACCAAGTTTGGAGCCAATGTCTGAATATTTGACTACATGATTAGGCATATAGCCGAATATCATAAGTTTGGAGCCAGTGAAAAAGATGCACAGGTGTGAATTGAGATGGGTCGGTGGGAGGCTATGGGGGCTACGGGCATTAAAGAATAGGAAATATTTTAGGCATAAAAATACATTTTAAACTTTAACGAGATGGGATAATTGGAATCTTAAGGTATTTAAATTAAATCACAAAGTTTTAAAAATGATTTAAGGGACGGATGGTTCGTATAAAAGAATAGTAGTATAAATAGAAATGAATATAACGAAGAATGAATATTATCATTATAATTATGATAGCTGGTTAAGAGAAAAAAATTATTATTACCATAGATAATAATTAGTTTGTAAAAAATATTAAGAAATTAATTATATTTTAATTAATTATAATTAATTAATTACAGTAATTAATTAAAATAGTATAATTAATTGATTACAATATTTTAATTAATGAATTAATTATATTTCAATTAATTATGTTATAACTAATTAATTAATTACAATATATTTAATTAAAATATAATTCATTCATTAATTAAAATATTATAATTTATCAACATCATTCTGATGATGATGAATTACAATATTAATTAAAGAATACCAAACCCTACTAAATTAGAAAAAATCAATCACTGCTTTGAATTATTATATTAAAAAACAAAGAATATTAAAGAAATGAAGAGAAATAGAGCAATATCTAAAAATTAGAAGTAAAAATACAAGTCATCTTATCATAACATCGTATTAAGCTTTATTTTTTTGTTCTACGCACATTCCACTCTTGATCAGTCGTGAAAGTATCTGTCACCTTCACGAGGAAATCTTTTGTAAATTATGTTAATGCGCTCTTTTCAGTATAATGACCTCAAACGCAACTCTCATTTGTTACTGTCAATCCATTCGTCTTGGAAAACACTGTAACTCTCATTTGCAGAGCTTACTGTATTAAGTACCAGTCACATGCTGAGGTTACTGTGTTTTTTTTTTTTTGATGCAGCTGAGGTTACTGTGTTAAGTACAAGTCACAGGAGAAAATAAGAAATAAATCTCAAGGATACTCCAGCTTTAGCTTCAATCTTTTTACTGGATGTCAAAAAGGTGCTAGTGACTTAATACACAAAGATACTTCACCAAAGTGAGTAGGTCCTGCTTATAAGCTACTTCACCGAAGTGACAGTAAGCCAACTTCTCATTTGATCTAATAGCCAGTGAATTACTTGGATAGGGGTTGAGCTTTGGATAGACCAAGGAGTTGAATGACACATTAACCTTTTAACTAAAAATTAACTTTTTACAATCTTAAAAGGTTATCCATGTTGGTAAATAGTTTATTGGTTATCTTATTTAACTCAAATAAGCTAATTTCTAAAAGCTTAGTAAGAAAAACTTTTGAAGTTAACTGTATGCATTATTTATATTAATAGAGAATTTAACGTTGGACTATTATTATTATTATTATGGATATTTTGATAAATAGTTTATTGATTAGCTTATTTAACTCCAATAAGTTAATTTCTAAAAGCTTCGTAAGAAAAAACTTTTGGAGTTAGCTGTATGCATCATTTATATTAATAGAGAATTTAACGTTGGATTATTATTATTATTATTATTATTATATTTTATTAAAGTTATAAACTTAATTTTTGTAAAATTAATTATTTAAATTCTAAATTCTTATAAGAATGTTCAACGAAATATTAGGAAATATAATATTCATGCCCTTATAATTTTTTTAAATCATACCCTCATAAGTCATTTTACACATCAACAACTAATACTAAAGAGCTAATTTTACCAAACATCTTTAATAAACAACTGATATTATGCGCTGGTCAAATCAGCTGATAGAATCGGCTAACAGCTAATGCAATCCGTTGTTTGCCAAGTAGGGCCCAAATCTCCTACTTCAAAAGTCATCTCTCTTCTCTTCTTGCCAACAGGCAATCTGTTTCATTCTTTTATGAGCAATGACAAGTTGTTTTTTCAATTCCTCTAAAACTGTATATGTGGCCTTCAACTGCTCATCAACTTCTAATTTTGGTATATGATTACTTCCGTAGCGTATTATAAGAAGCGGTTCTCTTCCGTACATAACTTTAAAGGGCGAACACTTAGTAAAAGTATGAAAAAAGGTGTTATACCGTAATTTTGCCTAAGCTAATCACTTTTACCAGGTGCGAGGTTGGGAGTTGGCGAAACAACCTAGATATGTTTCAAGGCAATGATTTACTACCTCCATTTGCACATCGGTTTGGGGGTAGTATGATGTAGTACTCCGAAATGAAGTTTGTTGCATTCGAAGCAATTCAGTCCAGAAATGACTCATGAAAACTTTGTCATTATCCAAAACAATTGATCAGGGTGTTAGGAAATCAACCATGATCGAATCACGGGCGCAGCGAAAAACAAAAATTTTTACAGTTTTTGATCAAATTTCGATAATTGCATAACTTGAATAAAAACACGAATCATAAAGTAAGAAACATACTTGATTCACGTTTTCTGTTAAAATCTTTTGACAAATTTTTCACCGTATCAACCACGAGCTGTTCAATCGTCTATCCTCTAACGATAACTACAAAGCAACTTCTCAACACTTTTGAGAGGAAGAAAATACGAGTGCTAGCTCCCTAATATTAAAATCATTAGGATTTTTGTAAATTTCATTAAAATTAAATTCCTTAATTATAATTAAAGTCATACTCTAATTATAATTAATTTAATTTTAATAAAATCAAATATCTTATATTTGATCCCTAAACTTTCTCAAACTTTATAATTCAGTCCAACTTAATTAAAATTGATTTTTTCTTCACAAGCTACTCTTTGATTTATGAATCATTAGGCTCCTAATATATTGGCAATTATTACAAATTATAATTCTAATTCACAATTAGAATCAGATAAATTAAAACTCTTTTTATTTTATCTTTAATTCTTCAATTAAATAATTTATATTATAGATCAAGACTGACATCTAACATCACGTCATAACCACCCAAATATCAGGAATGTAAAAGTTGTTTGACTTATTATATCTATGCATGGTTATGACGTGTAATTTAATCCTTTCGTCATCTAATATTCCAATTGAATAGAGTATGAATATATTGTCTACTCTTTTGGTCCAATCGTGTTCATTTTATTAATTAGTAATTAATTTATAATTGAAATTTGAAAATGTAATTAGCAATTAATTTATAATTGAAATTTGAAAATGCCTTTTCAAATGTCAATTTACTATAACTAGAGAATTCCATAAATCACTACTAATCAATAACAGTAGAGTATTTTCTTTAATTACTTTAGAGTGACGAATCCTTTATTGACTTACTCAACTATCTCCATATGGTTCATACTGCATCCAAATACTACCAACTGAATTATCCTAAGATGATTCATAAATAGCATTAAAACATGGTAATTCTCATACGAGATATTTAGGTAATCTCAAGTCTAAGGATCAATTATACAACCATTATTATGAAGAAATTTACAGACACATAAGTAATATTCTATTTGAGATTCTCATAGTCTGGTCAGTTCAGTGACTTATTCTCTAATAATCACCTATATATTAGTTTAAGTATCTTCATACTTTAATTTATAAGATCAATTACTTCTTCATAAAAAGCAACATAATGTGTGCTATCTTTAATGTTTCAACAATATCTCGTTTTGATGAAATTATAACTATGAACATTTAGGAATAATATGTAAATGTAAATTGAATCTCACAATTATGATCTCATCATAATTTTAATTACATAGTAATTATTTCAGGATTTTATCTTCAGTATTAAAATATCAA
>JAOQMR010000002.1:30680991-30692963 GCA_027563865.1 Erythroxylum pelleterianum
CATGCCTGAGTTGAACAAGTAACAGATACTGATAACCCACCACGTCACTTTTTGTCCTGACCAGACCATTGCCTAATACTTGGTCAAAAAAGTGGAGAACAGGTTTAGTTTGAAGTCACATTCACTAATCACAACAAGCTAATGAAAGACAGAGAAAGTTATACCTGAGCAAATGGAGGACAGTAATTTTCTGCAAGTTTAAGTTAAAAATGTGCATGTCCCCACCTGCTGTTTTATTGATTTCACTGACCAAAAAGTCTTCAACTTTGTTCTCTCTACACAGGGAACGGCCCACGGCAAGTATAGTACATTAGAAAACGGCTACTTCTACAGAACGGACTCCTGCTGGTCCCACTCCCACTTTCAAAATCCCAGTTGTGGATTTTCTTCCATTTCTCTTTTTTGATGTTTAAGAAGGAGTTTGTAAATAAGTAATTGGAGTTCGAATATTAAACCAATTTATGTATTTGCATGTTCAAGCAAACGGACACACCGCTTTATTGGCAAACTGTGTCCTGTTTATCACAGACCAGGCTACTTGCTTCAGTAATAGATCGCAACCCTCTTTCTCTCCCCTTTTTTGTAAAACAAGCTTGTAGTCTCTCTCTATGTACCATCTCCATACCTTTGTGTGTAGATCTGACTCTGTGTCCTAGTGGGTTTTTTGGACTATCGTTATCTATGAAAAGGAACCCAGTTCCTCGTGAAGTGCATGTGAAGTTGGTGGCTGAAACTTGGAGGGAGAGAGAGTCTGAGATCTAAGCTGGTGGTATTAATGATCAAAGCGGGTCATTTTTGCTTTTTGGGAGTATTCAGGTGAATGCAGTGTTTTACCTATATATTTTGCTTTGGCTACTCCAACTTCTCTCTCTGTAGGAACTAGGAACCCCTTTTCGTGATTCAACGCCAGTCCTTTAATTCTTGAGCTTCTCTGCTTCATCTTAATCTTTGCTTCAGTATAAAAGATTGAAGCTTTGCTTCTTGGTTGGGTTTCTGCTTCTTGGTTTACATGATTGGCATGCTTGGAGCTATGTAGCTTAGGTTTGCAGTCTTTTCCACTGAGGCAGAAGATGTTAGTTGGAGGAGCTTATATGGAGAAATAGTCAGTCTCGGGCTTCAACAAAAGGCTTGAAACTTTGAATTTGGTTTCATGGGTTTGGGGTAGCAATTCTTTTCTGTACGTGGTGCTCTGTATATATGCCTTTAAAGATGAATGACGACTATTTTGATCAATTTTCCGTCATTGGAGGGAATTTTGGGGTTTTATGTTGTTATCACTTATCACTGAGACAGGCTTTTATGTTTTCCTTTTCATGGACCATCTTTAATTACTGAAATTTTGCCTTCTTCTGTGGTTCTTATCAATAATTAGCTCTATATGACCAGGTGCTTTTCCTAAGGCAACAAGTCTGAAGATTTGGGAAAGTCAGAAGGTTCCAAAAAATGAAATTTAAATTGATAGTTTTTGTTAATACACCAAATATTCGACTATATACGTACTTATGATTTTATCATGACCAAGGCTATTCGTAATAGAATCCTCAAGGATGCAAATGGTGACATCAGTGAGCATCTGCGCAACCATATTCATTTAACCAATTGTATTCACTTGAAAAACCATATGCATAAGCAAAGCCCAATTCTGGCAGACAGGTCGCTAATGAGGGAGCTCATTGCCCTACAAAGGTCTCGTTCATTGAGGGACCCTTCTGCCAGCCCTCCTTCATGGCACTCACCTTCAGTCATTGATTTGCTTACTAAGAAAGGTGATCAAGATGCCACAGTTCAGGGGGGTCAGAAGTCGGTTGGCATGGAACGTCGAAGGGAAGGTAGGAGATTGTCAGTCAGCTCACCTCATTTATCAAGCTTAGCACCATCAAAGGTTGTTCCTGGTGACATTGCTGGGGGAAATGATTGGGTGGTTGGTGTTAGTGATCGCAGCAGCAAGAGTAGAAATAGAGAGGGTAGGAGGATAAGGAGAGAAGAACTTAGCCATAAGACTAATGGGGCTGATGAGGACCCTTTACAAGTTCATGATGTCAAGGGTTTGATGCATGATGTTGTTTCTCGGAAATCAGAGTCTATAGACAGAAGAAGCAAACAACGCGGAAAGCATAGTCATGATTTTCATATTAAGACCCTCTCTGATCAACTCAAGGAGGTTCCATTGGACAGTGACGTAGCATCTTCCAATATCCACCATCATAAGAGGCATCATCAGCTGGAAAAAGCTAGTAATGAACCTGGTACCAGCATTCGTGGGTATAATGGGCATAAAAGGGGAAGAAGGCGCAAGTTCCGAAGTGCCAGAAGAACCCAAGCTGCCCCAGGTATAAAGGATATTGGTCATCATGGTGAGATGTCTGTTGCTTCCAATTCCTTTGCTCAAGGTTCAGTACACCCAAGATATTACATTGAAGAGGAAGAAGTTAACCATGGGGAGCAAAATGTGGGGCGTGCTCCTAGGAATGGATGTGGAATTCCATGGAATTGGTCCAGAATTCACCACAGGGGGAGAACATTCCTTGACAAGGCTGGAAGGAGTTTCTCTTGTGGTCTGTCAGACTCGAGGTTAAGGAAAGCCAGCACAGCTTCACATGGGAGAGAGATCCCTGATATGCCTGTAGAATCAGATTTTTCAAGTTCGTCTGCCAAATCTGATGTAGAGGCTCTGCCCCTTTTAGTTGAGGCATCAGGATCCCATGAAAGTGCTGACAATGCTGGTTGGGTGCAAGATTATTCTGGAGAGCTTGGTATATATGCTAATGATTTACTGAAAAATGGCAATGATACTGACCTTGCTTCTGAAGCTAGATCAGGTCATCAGCACAAGTTAAGGAACAACAATGGTAGGCACCAAAATTTTACACAAAAATACATGCCAATCAATTTCCAAGATGTGGTAGGACAGAATTTGGTGGCACAAGCTCTGTTTAATGCTGTGATGAAAAAGAAGGTTGGACTACTATATGTGTTTTATGGACCTCATGGTACAGGGAAAACCTCGTGTGCTCGTGTTTTTGCCAGAGCCTTGAATTGTCAGTCTTTGGAACATTCCAAGCCTTGTAGCTTTTGCAGTTCTTGTATTGCACATGATATGGGAAAGAGTCGAAACATAAGGGAAATTGGTCCGGTCAGTAATTTTGACTTCGATAGTGTGATGGATCTATTTGACAATCTGATTATTTCCCAGCTGTCGCCACTATACAGAGTCTTTATCTTTGATGATTGTGATACTCTATCTCCTGATTGCTGGGGTGCAATATTGAAGGTCATTGATCGGGCACCTCGGCGTGTAGTTTTTATCCTTGTCTGCTCAAGCCTTGACGTGTTGCCACACATAATTATATCTAGATGCCAGAAATTCTTTTTCCCAAAGTTGAAAGATGTGGATATTATTCATACTTTGCAGTGGATTGCATCCAAAGAGGATATAGACATTGATAATGATGCCCTAAAACTTATTGCATCACGGTCAGATGGATCGTTGAGGGATGCTGAGATGACTCTTGAACAACTGAGTTTGCTTGGCCAAAAGATATCTGTTTCTCTGGTTCAGGAACTGGTGAGTGTTTGTTCTTTTTACAGGATTAAAAACCAGAAAGTTTGATGCTATGATACTTGCATAACAGTTACTGGATCTTGATCAATGGCATTCTTATCTTATATCTTCTAGTATTGTATTCTACATTAGTACATTCTATCACTCTGAGCTGCGAGGTTCGCTTAAAGTTTGACGTGTCTAGATTCTTGAAGTTCCAGAATTTAGGTACTTTCTATGACAATGTATGTTGACTTCAATTTTCATGGTGCCTTTGATTGGTATATGTTGTTAAGGGTCGTGAAATGGTCCCTAGTAGCATGCCACTCAATCTAAGTTTGTTATCATCACACATTTATTATCAAGCACCTAAACATTAGACACGGCTTTTTCCACCCCATTTCTTCTCTACTGCTTGACATAGTCCTTGAATTATTGTCTTCATTTTTCTTTCTAGACAATTAGATGATTCTTCCATACAGCTAGTCGGTATTCTTGTTGAAAATTTGTTGCAAAAAGATACGTGTCAATGTTTCTTCTTGAGGGGATATAACAAACTTAATCTTTTCAGTGACATATAGCATCTGGGATTTCTTTTGGGATCTCAGTTGGCATAAAATATTCATTTATCTAATATTCAATATTGTATTTAAAATTGGCATAGGACTCTTGACTCCACCACTTTGCTTATATTCAATAATGCTTAAATCACTTTGTTGATCATATTTGGAGTTAATAGAAGTGCTGCACAATTTATACATTATTACAATTTTATTATTATCCTTAATTTCTTGCTTCTACAGCAACTTGTCCTTATGAAGCACTTACTATAAGCACTTCTAAAAGTCATTTTTCCTTTTCTTACCTGGTCATCATCTTCAATGTTTTTACCTTGATAGTTGTTAGATTTATGCTCTATTGCACATGCCTTCTTTTGGCTATTATATTTTCTCCAGTGGTAGTGAAATATAATAATTTTGATTCATGAAGCAACCACGTTGTTGTTTACTTCAATTACTCTTCCATTAAAACTTGACGAAAAGATAGAGGGCATTACTTTGGTTGACTCAACAACATTTCCTGCTAACCTTTTGCTGCAAAATATCCAAATCCTTTCTGCAGGTTGGGCTTATCTCTGATGAAAAGCTGGTAGATCTTCTTGATTTAGCATTATCTGCAGACACAGTAAACACTGTGAAGAATTTGAGAGAGATAATGGAAATAGGTGTAGAGCCACTAGCTTTGATGTCACAGCTGGCTACAATTATCACTGATATCTTGGCTGGTAGTTATGATTTTACAAAAGAAAAACATAGAAGGAAGTTTTTTCGTCGACAACCATGTGAGTTTTTAAAATTCTCTGTTGCTTTCGTATCCAGTATGCTGGTGGCCATTCGCTGCCTAATTAATTTGTAAAAATTTCTGGTCCTTTTTATATTTGTATTACTTGGAATTGCTTCTTACTCTTCCCTCCATTGGAATGGTATACCTTGATAACCCCAGATGAATAGTGCATATAATAATTGATCCATACCCAGCATTAAGTGTTGCGTGCACACACACACATGTTTGGAAAAAACAAGTAAAACAGTGTTAGCTTCCATGAATAAATAGTTCTGCAGAACTGACATTTTTTTTTTTGTTTTAGTGAGCAAAGAAGACATGGAAAAACTGCGTCAAGCACTGAAAACACTTTCTGAGGCTCAAAAACAACTTAGGATTTCAAATGACAAATTAACTTGGTTGACTGCTGCATTGCTTCAACTTGCTCCTGACCAGCAATATCTACTACCTAGTTCTTCCACAGAAACAAGTTTTAACCACAGCCCTTTGGTCCTGAATAATACTTTTGAAAGAGGTGTCAAGGAAGGTGGCCGACACACTGAGACAGTGATTAATGAGAGAAACTTGTCAACAAATGTGAAATTGGAAAATCTTCGTACGGGAACTTCTAACGAAATATGCAACCATGGTACAAGAAACCTTATCAGCATGGATAGAAAAACAAATGATGGAGATGGTATAACTCATCAGTGGACATCTCCCCTGCTCTCTGATGTTCTACAGATGAGTGGTAGGCAGAGTTCAGGTAAAATCCGTAAAGGATGTGAAGAAATTTGGATGGAGGTGCTGGAGAATATAAAAATTAACAACATAAGAGAGTTCTTGCATCAAGAAGGAAAGCTTATTTTTGTTAGTTATGGTGCAGGTATATTCCTATGCATATCGTAGCAACATAATAATGGCCTTGTTCATTAAAATACATCCTATTTTTGGTTTCTTATCATTATCAGGTTGTTATTTCTTCTGTGATAATTGTTGGCAATGCCAAAATATATTGGTCAATGTAGCTTCTGGTATTGGAAGCATCTGGAGTTATTCTATATTTACCAATGTTCTTATAGTTATGGCATCCTCTGATTGCTTGTTAAAGCTTGACGTTACATTCATGTATAGATATATGTTTATGAATTACTGATCTCTGGTACTCTACATAAGCCAGAATTTTCCTTTATCATGTTACTTTTGACATTCTTTGGCTCTCATAGCAAAATTTTGCATCACGTTGTTAATAATACATGGCAGTCTCTTTAATGGGACTAATCACACTTCCTAAACTTGAATCTTCAATTTAATTGTTACTTTGCAGCTCCAACGGTGCAGTTAACGTTCAGCTCAAACTTTACTAAATCAAAAGCTGAGAAGTATAGAGCACAGATTTTGCAAGCATTTGAATCTGTTCTGGGGTCGCCAGTGACAATTGAAATTAGATGTGATGCGAATAAAGACAGAAGTGCAGGGATTCGTGTGCCTCTAGTTTTACCTGCTTCTAAGCATGCCTCATCTCAATTAGCTTTGGAGCCTGAGCCCAAATATGGAAAAAGAGTACCCGGGGCAGGAACATCTCTTGAAATAGGGAGCAGTGAAATTGTTGAAGTTTCTCCCAAAGGCAATGAATATGTTGATAACAATGCAGAAGGCGGTAAACAAGGTGTACAGCGACCAAGGGTGTTGCATAAAAAATCTGCCACAGGTTCAGAAAGAAGGAAACTTGGAGAACATGCAAGAGACAATAGTAAGAGCCTTGTGAGAAGCAAGGTTTCCCTAGCACGTGTAATCCAGCAGGCAGAAGGATGCACACAGGAAATACCATGGTCAAAACGCAAAGCAGTTTCAATAGCTGAAAAGCTTGAACAAGAAAATCTGTAAGTTTTGCTATGGAACTAGACCCGTCATCTTTACTTTTTAATCTTGATTAGTGTTGTATGGATTGCCAAGTAAAGGCAGTAGAATGATAGTTGTTTAGTAATTGAAATATGCTACATATAGATTTTATTTGGTGGAATTATTCTACCCTGCATGTCCTGAACCATGAGCGTCCTTCCTTCCTCACCCTCTTCCTTCTGAGTTAAATATCATCTAGATATCAAGTTTATAATTTTTACAATATGAAAAAACTTATTAGGGGTCTTGGTTTGCCAGTTGAAAAAATTGATTGTTACAAATTGAGATATATGTTGTTTTGGAGAGATGATGTGGAACTACAAGAGTGCAAATTTTGTGGTCAATTTAAGTTCAAACCTAGAAAGCGTATTATGAAACATAAATTAATACCTTAGAAGCAGATGCATTATTTCCTGCTAACTCCGAGATTTTAAAGACTATATATGCCTTTGATGTTATTGCATCTCACCTGAGATGGCATAATGAACATGAACAGAAAGATGGAATAATGAGTCATCCATCGGATACAGTCGCATGGAAATATTTCATAAATAACTTATATCCTTAAGGTTAAGTATTAAACACTATGTAAAATGTATCTGCATGAAGCTCATGGTACGAATATATGCATATTTCTATTACTCACGAAATTAGTTTGATTTGCGAATTAAAGTAATTGCTTTGTATTTTGAAGGAATTAGAAAACAATCGATGCTCTCTTTCATTACTTTTATGAAATATTTATTAAATACTTGTGTTCGGAAGTAAACTTGTGCTAGAATCATAACAGTATGTTACAATTAATGTAGTGAACTTATTCGATATTTAATGTTGAAACTAAGATTATTATTGAGATTCTTGTGAAGCAGTAGGCTACATTTTTCTCTATTGTTTACTAAGAGTTACATTATTTGACAATCTCAATACTGAAATAAGAAAGTCCAATGTTAATTGCTCCCGTTGGTAATATGCAATGCAGATACGACTATTAGTGAACATCCGTCTTAAGAGATAACTGTGAATACTTTCGCTTTGTGATTCAATTGGTTCTAGGATTTATTAGTTGTCTTTTATGATGGATTCTACTGATGTATGCTTTTACCCTTGATTATCTTCATAGCTTTAAATTGGTTCTAATATCCAGTAATTTTGCAGTAGATTAGAACCCAGATCAAGAAGCTTGCTATGCTGGAAAGCATCGAGAGCGACCCATCGGAAGGTAATCTTCATATACTTTTAGAGCTAGAGGACTGTTGGCTTTACTGATGGTTTATGCTTTTTATAATATAAGAAAATTTCATCGTAAAATTTCCTTCCTGTTTGTTAATGAGCAATCTAATCAGTCGCACCAAATATTAACGTGCAATATGACATTGGTATGATGCGTAGTTGATGCTGTTGTGATTGCACAACTGCAATGTTTCACTTGAACAAAAGTCGACAGATCAACGTCTGCCATTCTGTGACAACTGTATTCAAATATGAGTAATACAATTGAACTGACCACAACATTGTGGGCTGTTCACATTTTCCAGTAACATGGATTTACTGGTATATGATTTACTATCTAGATATATGATTTCTTTTTCCCTAGATCTCGCGTTTCAGCGGGACTCTCAGTGGGTGTTGTAGTTGTTTTGTATATGATTTCTTCTTGATGATAAAGCACATATTTTTTCAGCTTTCTCGTTTGAAAGTCAGGACAAGGAAATCCCAGTCGTTGCTGAACTTCGTTTCTTGTGGAAAATGTTTCTCATCCAACTCGCCTAAGTAAAAAGAGACAAACTTTTAGCGGTTTAGCAAGAGTACAGACTACAGAATGCAGATTGATCCATATTTTACTTTGTAATTAGTCATCTTCTTGCCATTTACTAGGTGAAATTCCAAGAACTCATTCCTTCTAATAAAATGTAATAGTTATTTCTGGCAAGACCATAGAAAGAATTAGATAAGAGTAGATTTCTCTTACCTCGTTCACTGAGTTAACATATTTTCTTTTGAGGATTCCTGTTATTAGACCTCTCCTCTGTTGTTAAGATGGTCTTTAAATTATTAGTACTAAACATACTCTGTATGAAAGCCTCGACTTGGGATTTCATGACAATCTAGAAAGTTGTTGAGGCAAGCAACTTTCCAGGAAACATGACTTCCAGACTCCACTCCAGGGACTTGGTTGAGCCTCATTTTTGAACTTGTCTACTAATGCAATGAAAGCTCAGAACTTGGCAAGTCGTCTCTAATAATTCTTCACAATTATGAAATGGCCCCAACAGAAGTTGGGTGGGGTATGAGTATTAGTTGCTTCAACTGACAACTATTCAAAAAGACTTACTAGTCAAGCCTTTGCTTTGATTTGGACGTACAAAACAAGGCAAAAGTTGTTATGACACAGGAAAGTCAATGACAAGACCAGGAGACACCGGGCCTAAACTTCAAGACACGTTACCTCTGAGGACGAACGCAGTGTCGAAAGTCCAAAGAACGTAGGACCAGAACGTACCAAGGCCGAAATGCTTGTAAAGACCATGAAGGAGGACTAAGGATTCCATTTCCAAGGGGTTGTGAGTCCAGGTCTTCCATCAATTTGATCAGGTTGATGATCTAGTTTCTAAAGTGAAGTTAATTCCTCCTCTTGATATTATTAAAAGGACCCTTCTGTTAAATCTGAAATGGTTGCAGGATTCCAGAATCATAAAGTCTGAGCATCTGGAATTGAAATTCGAGAACTAATTGATGACATTGATATGAAATTCCAAGAGCAATATGAAATGAACCCACACAATTTCTACAAGGGCATGACAAAGTCAAATATGAGATGGCAGATAAGTCTTTAATTAAGCCAATATCATGACTTGGTTGTTCATTACTCCATGGGTAAGCACTAAGCTTACTTCACATTTTAGTAAAATTCTGTGGTCGGTCTGTTTGAATATTGGTAAGTGATAAGATCAGCAGCAGCCACAAGAATATCTGTATACTCACCAACCTCTTTTGCGTGTTTTCTTTCCTTTCGTCCTCTGGATTTGGAAGAAGAAATACAACGGGCCAATACCGCAATCGTCACGGACAGATCAGACTTAAAGATGAATATGCCTTTTGCTAGTTTTTGTTTTTGTTTCTTTTTTGTTTAAAGAGAATACATTTTCATTCCCTTTTTCTACGATGTTTATAGGTGAGAATTAAATAATAAGCATACATAAGGTAAATAAAGCTTTTTTTTTTTTTTTTGGGTAAATCGCTTAAAAGGGGCAAACTTAATACACCAAACTCTTCACTTTACGAAGGTCGGGTAAGAGTCATCGATTATATACAACCATCCTTTTGTATTTCACAAAAAGATTGTTTCTATGATTCAAACTCGTGATTTTCCGGTCACAAAGGAGTAATCTTACCAGTTGCTCAAAGGCACGCTCTCTTTTTGTAAATTGCTTATTTTTAAATTTTTTAAAAAATATATTATAAATTTATAAATACTAAAAAAGAATTTTTATATTAACTATGGAAAATTTTATATAATTATTTTGACCTAATTTTAATAGGAAATTTTGTTAGAATAATTCAACATAAAATTTTTAAAAGTTCTTTTTTTAGTATCTTGAATATTAACAAGTATTCTTAAAATAATTTAAATAATAAAAATATTTTAGAATAAAAAAATAAAAAATATCAATTCTTTGTGTTGGAAATTCGGGGCAGGATTTGATCCTGCACATGGCCGAATAATTACGAAACTTTTTGTTTTAATTTTTCAAAAATTAAGAGCACTTTAAATTCTATAAAATGATTAACAAAAATATCATAATAAAGCAAGAATCATGATTCATACTGTATTATGAAACTTGATCCTTTTCATGTCCTACCTCTAACGGTATTCACTAAACAAGTTAAGAAAATTCTGTAACTATTACAGAGAAGATTAAGTAATGAGTGCTAGCTCCCTTAGAGCTTAAGCATATTTATAATATGTTTTGAATATTTTAATAATTTAATTGAAATTAAATTCTAATTTCAATTAAACCTTAATCAGAATTACAAATAATTCTAATTAAATACTGATTACGTTTAAATAAGATACAATATCTCATACTGATCCTTATTTATTAATAAGTTTTTCAAACTTTACAATCAAATCCAATTTGATTAAAATATCTTTTATCTCTTCAATATGTCCTTTATATATGACCTATTAGGTTCTCAAATATGTTGACAATGAATATAAATTATAACCCTAAATTATATTTAGGATTAGATAAATTAAACTTTTTTAATTTATCTTTAATTCTCAAATTAAACAATTTTATATCCATAGATCAAGATTAGCGTTTAACAATACATCATAACCACCCAAAATATTTAAAAATGTAAAAGTGGTTTTGACTAACTTTTCTATATTTTTGTATAATTTAATCATTTCATCATATAATGTTCCGATTAGACATAGAATACGAAATTAATGTATATTCTATTTTGAATTCAATCATATTAGTTCTCCATCATTAGCTATTGATTTGATTAATGATATTTGTGAATCATTTACAAAACGTCATTCTGCTTTGGTCAAGGATTTTTAAGATAAATATTAATCGAAAATAATGAAACATTCTCCCTAATTACTTTAGGGATGATGAACTATCTACATACAACTCATATTACTTTCAATAACTACAGAATGAGGTATCCTTGACTAAATCAGGTCATAAATAGTATCAAAATATACTAACCCCTGTACAAAATATTTTTGGAGATCTCAAGTCAAATGATTATTTATACAATTTTTATAATGAGAATATTTGTAGGTATACCAGTAATGTTCTAAATGGATTTTTCATAAGAGATCAGTTCAGTGAAATTGTTTTCTAACCAGCACTCACACATTTATTTAAGTATCTTCTACTTTAGCATATGAGATCAACTATTTCTCTCATAAGAAAAAAATATAACATATGTTAATCTTTTGACGTTCTATTAATGTTCAGTCTCAATAGAAGAATTACTAAAAACAATTTAAGGAAAATATATAAATACAATGTGAATCTCGTAATTATAATCTCACGTAATCTCTTAAGATGAACAAAGTCTTGGTTTATGTCCTATAGCCAAGGTAAAGAAATTCACTACTTATGTATCATATCTTTCATACATCCTAAGACGAAGCTTTCACGTAATAACTTAAACGACTTTGTCAAGCAATCTTAAATAAGTTGGA
>JAOQMR010000002.1:30701388-30714432 GCA_027563865.1 Erythroxylum pelleterianum
AAAATATTGTAATTAATTAAAATATAATTCATTTTGTAATTAATGAATTACAATATTTTTTACAAACCAACCACTATAAATGGTAATGGTAATCATTCCTTTATCTTAACCAACCATCATATTTATAATGATTATATCCATTCTCATTCCTCCATATATTCATTCCTATTCTCATTCCCATTCCTTCTTATGAACCAAGCGCCCCCTAATAGTTTAAAAATGACAAGACTAGAAATTTAAAATTTAAATGTTCAAATGATATTAAAAAAATCATAAAACTAATGCATAATAAATAGTAAGTAAAAGTTATAAGAATAAGCAAAAATAAAATACTTTATTAAAATAAAAAATCCAATAATGTTTTTATATATATAATCAAATGATAATAAGGGTGTGCTTGTTTAGTGGGTATAAGAAAAGGGATACGGGTATGGAATGAAAAGTAATGTTTGGTAAGAACCTATCATTGAATAACTAATATTTTCATTCCTTGTTTTTAGGCAATACTCCATTTCTCTCGTAATCTAGAGGAATGAGAGTTGTTATATTCTTTTGGCGTGCGTTTTGCCGCGATTGACTCCTCCTTCACTCTTTACTAACAGATATTATTTTCTTCTTAAGCTTTCCTCTCACCTGAGACCCACAAACGTGAGCGTTGACCAACATCTATCTACCTTTTTCTTACGTGAGACCTAGAAACTAATCCCTACAACCCACTATGAAAACAGTCGAACCCAAGAAGTAGCACCGGTAATTTTCATCCTTTCTTTCTTCTTCAATTTTTTTTTGTCGATATAATTGCATATTTTTCTTTTCTTTTCTACTGGGTTAGGTTTTCTATTCCTAAAAATTACAAGCATTGAAGAACTCATGTGTTGAATAATAATTTAAGTTTGTAAATTCTCTTAAAGAACCAAGCTATAACAACCTGAAACTCATGGTCTCCTTTGGAACTGCTCGACCCCATCCCCGAAATGCTTTCATGACTCTAAGGCAGTTGTGGTTTTTCCTCCAAACTTGCCTGTTTGGATGAGCTTTTGTCAATAGAGCTTTTGTCAGTAAAGCTTTACTAAAAAGCCAGTTGACTGTTTGGCTGTCAATTTAAAAAATAACTTTTTTAAAAGAGCTTTATACAGTAGATTGTTTGGTAACATAAAAATAAAAAGCACTTTTATTAATTTAAGGCTAACTTAAATTTACTCCACGTGTCTTCACAAAGATCTCGGTTTCTACACTTTCATCTAATAGTCTCTCATTGACCTGTCTTCATTCTTTTGACGGGTAGCTCTGCAACTACTCAAAATCTCTGCTTGTGAACATCACTTTCTGATCATCAAAAGATCCATTTTTTATTCCATTTGTTAAGCGTTTATGCTTGAAATCCATGTGGGTGGTTAAATCTAAATCGTGAAACGTTGTTTTTAGTACAAGGATTGTTAAATAAACCAGATACAAGGTGAGATCTAGAGATTTATTAGATCCAAAAGTAAATATTGTAAACAGAAGAAGATGGGTAACGCAGATGTCGACGTCTGCGTGTTAAACGCAAATCCAAATAAACGCACAGAGGAAGGTAACGTCGACACCCAACAGCAAATAATATTTCAACAAATTTGTGAGTATGGTGTCGTCAGAAAGATGATATGTGAGTGATTAGAGAAGATGAGAGTCGTGAGTATGTGAGAACAGAAGAAAGCCGAAGAAAGAAAGAGGCGTCTCAAATTTTGATATATACGTAAGTGACGCAATTTTGTCTACCCGAAAAAGCTAAAATTTGGGGCTTTTCTGAAAAGCTCCAAATTTTAGCTTCTAAAAAAGCTGTATTTTGGCTTTTAAAAAATCTATTTCTACTTCAAAAGCGCTTTTGAAATTTTCAGCCAAACACTCATTTTTTCCTTAAAATAGCTTTTGCAGTAGAAAAAAGTACTTTTGGAGCTTTCAAAAACTGAAACAAACAGGCTCTAAGGACATTTTGAGCTTGGTGTGTATTACCCATCTTTCTAAATTTCAACTCCTACAACTCTCTCTCATCAATTGCTTCTCTTCCTCCGCCAAAACCCCAAATCATGATATTTCTGACATAGATCCTCTAGCACAGTCCATTTCTACAGAGCTCCACAAAGCCCCTGATACAGATTCGCTTTCCATCTCAAAAAGATTCAATCTTAACTTTTCTCACGTCGCTAGCAAAGTAACCCCTTCATTTATCTTGCAAATGCTCAATCTATCTTTTGAAGCTGGCTGTACAATTATGGGGTTCAACCAGTGGCTAGTCTTGGCAGGAAATTTCAAGCATACTGATGAGACTATGTTGTTTTTCAAGCATACTGATCGATAGGCTTGTCAGAGCTGGTAGGCTAACTCAGGCTGTTGGTTTTTTCGCGAGGATGGAAAGTGATTATGGGTTTAAGAGAGATAGGGAGTCTCTTCGATTGGTAGTGCAAAAGTTGAGTGATAAGGGTATGCGAGTTGTGCAGAGAAAAAGGTAAAGAATATGGCGAATGAGATATTTTCTGACGAGGGCATTTGTGATCTACTGATAAAAGGCTGGTGTGTTGATGGGAAACTTGAGGAAGCTAAGAGATTGGCTGGTGAAATGTATAGGGGTGGGTTTGAGATTGGTACAATGGCTTATAACG
This sequence comes from Erythroxylum pelleterianum, assembly GCA_027563865.1. NCBI lineage: Eukaryota > Viridiplantae > Streptophyta > Magnoliopsida > Malpighiales > Erythroxylaceae > Erythroxylum > Erythroxylum pelleterianum. Next base: position 30,704,028 of record JAOQMR010000002.1, read on the forward strand.
CTATTATTGATTGTGTTTGTAAGCTATGTAGAGAGAAAGATCCCTTCAAGATTGATATCTGAGGTTGAAAACGTGTTGGTTGAGATGGACATTCGTGGGGTTCCATAAAATGTGGATACTTTCAATGTGCTAATTAGTAACCTGTGCAAGATAAGAAGAACTCAGGATGCTATTAATTTGTTTTACAGGATGGGTGGGGTGTTACCCTAATGAAACTACATTTTTTGTTCTAATCAAGTGTTTGTATCAGGCAGGTAAAGTAGGTAAAGGTGATAAGAAGATTGATAGAATCAAGAGTATAGGATTTGGAGATAAGCTAGACAAGAAGGTATACTATGGATTCTTGAAGATTTTGTGTGTGAAGTGTTACTGCTGAAATATGATATGCTAAAATCTATGTGAGCCTTCTTGATTACTCTGTTGTTTCCTTATTCCTTCTTGGTCTTACATCTACAAGTTTTTTGCTTTTATTGCTTTCTGCTAATATCTTTGGCAATAAGACAATCGATGTTAGAAATCATATATATTTGCTTACATTAAACGATATCTGTGGTTATGATGTAGGTGAACGACTCCAAGAATCTAACAAGATCATCAAGAAATATCCAAATCGAGTTCCTATAAGTTCTTCATCTACACTTGCGTTTCTTAGAACTTCTTCCTCTTCATGAAGTGGTTAAGAGTCATCTCCATAATATTATGATAATTCACAATATTTACTAAAGTATGAAATATGGTGTTCTACCTTCGAGTGTTTTGGTAGGTAGCATATATAGCCAATATACTAAAATATTCACTCTTTTAATCAAAAACTTCTTAGGTATTATCTTTTTAACCATTATGCTCCTTTGTCACTCTCACGATGATTCTAATATTCATCTCTATTACTCCATTTTGTTAAAAAGTATATAAGGTTATCAATAAGTGAAACCCCCATTTCTTTTTGCAGTCTTACGTTCACTTTTTTGAATGTAATAAGCAATTTAACTTTTATTTCAACAATGCAATCTACCTATATCTGCTATGGTCATACATAAATAACATAAAGAATCTACTCTCATTTAGTGAAACCTCACTCATAGGTTAACATACATCATAATGAAGTAGTTCCAACCTTTACTTTGCTCTCCAAGAAGTTTGTAAAAGAAAATCATGTTTGCCTACTAAGCTGACGTGCTTGACAAAGTTTGTTCTGCATGCAAATTCTCATCAATTATCACTCCTTTAATATCAATTATCACTCATTCACCACTAGCAAAGTTCATTCATATCCTTTATTAATCAATAGACCAAAACTTGATATATTTTTATGAAGGTTGGGAACTTCAAATACATTGATATATTTTTTAATGTAGATCAACATGGCTCACCCCCTTACTAGCGAACGATGGCACAAACTAAAGCAAATTTTGATACTTCAACAAACAACAAATAATATGATGGTTTTCTTATTTGCTATCCATTATGTTATGTATTGTTTGTACTTTCAATATAAGGTCCATGAAATTAAAACAAAGGAAGAAAAAATGATTGATAGAATGAGATAGATGTTTAGATTGACCATAGATTGTGATAATGCCTGCATTAGTGAACTTCGTATGGATAGAGCAACCTTTAGGATATTATGTGATATGGTAAGAGATGTCGGGGGTTTTAAAAACACTAGGAACACATCCGTAGAAGAAGTTGTAGCAATGTTCATATACACCTTAGCTCACCATAAAATGAGTAAGACAATAAGCCTACTTTTTCTCCGTAGTAAAGAAACCGTCAGTTTGCAATTCCATCAAGTTCTTCATTCAATTATAAGATTGCATCATATTTTGCTCAAGAAGCCAGAGCCTATTACTCAAGATGAGAGATGGAAATGTTTTCAGGTAATTGAACATTATAATTAACCTATAACATTAATATCATAACTTTTATGTGCTAAATCAACTTTTAGTTTTAATTTGTAGGGTTGCCTAGGAGCCTTAGATGGGACACTAATTAAAGTTATACCTCCTAATGAAGATAAGCCCCGATAACGCACAAAAAAAGGATGTATTTCAACAAATATTTTAGGTATTTGTTGCCCAAACATGCAATTCATATATGTATCACCTGGTTGGGAGAACACTATACACGATGGTCGTGTGCTTCGATATGCGATCTTAAGGCCTCATGTTTTACGAGTCCCTCGAGGTAAATTTCTTTTACAATATCTAATTTTGTTTCTCTTTGAGTTAGCTGCTCAATCATAATGATATGTTTAATTATGAAGGATGTTATTACTTAGTTGACTTTGGATATTACAATGCAAATGGATTTCTTGCTCCGTATCGAGGGCAACACTATCATCTTAAAGAATTCAATGGCTATCGACCAGAGACAACAAAGGAATACTTTAATATGAAACATTCCAAAGCAAGGAATGTTATTGAGAGATGCTTTGGATTGTTAAAAGGAAGATGGAAGATCCTTGCATCCCCTTTATTTTTCTCAATTGAAACCCAAGTTTGCATTATAATGGCTTGTTCCCTTTTACACAACTTGATTCGTAAGTTCATGAGCTTTGATCCATAAGAGTCAACCACTGAAGATGAAGAGGAGAGTAAGGAAGACGAGAGTGAAGAAGAAGAAGAAATGGAATACATTACACAAATTAGTCCAACTAATGAGTGATTGACATTCAGGAATAATATGGCAATCAACATGTATAATATATGGACAACTAGATCTAATGACAATGGTGTATATTAGTAATTTAAGATATGTTTGTTTCATATGCTTATTAGATTGTTGAAATGTTTTGATTTCGATTAATGTACCTGAATGTTGAACATCTTTGTTTGTTTACTATTAGTAATATATAACTAAGAGTTATTGGATTACTTTTGAAATGCACCCATGTGAACATCTCTATTTGTTTGACTATGTGTTCGTGAGTTATTAGATTACATCGTTGTATTTAGATTTTTTAGCAAAGTTATTTTTGTTATATGTTATTTCTTTGATAACTCTTACATTGTCGTACTTTTATTAGGAATGACTATGGCTGCCCGTGGGAGGGGAAAGAATAAACAGTATTAGAAGGATGAAAAGGTGGAAGCTTTGGTTGATGTTTTGCAGGAACTAGCTTATGATCCTTTATGGAAAGTAGATGGAGGATTTAAGAACAATTACATGGTTGAAGTGACACAAGATGTTGCTGAGCAAGATTCCCAATTTTGATTAGGATGTTGATCCCCACATTGACTCTAAGATTAAATGGTTAGAAAACAAGTACAATCGAATTTCTGAAATGTGTATGCAAAGTGGTTGTCAGTGGGATGATGTTGAGTATAAGATCAATTGTGAGAAACAAAGGTTTGATGAATGGTTCTTGGTAAGGACATCTAACTCAAAAGTTGATTGAACTCTTATTTTAGTAGTTTATTTTCTCATAATTATAACATTTTCTTATTATTACGTTTTTAATCTTCTTCTTCTTGTAATTATTTTTTACATAATCACAAGAATGCAATTGGAATGTGGAACTTTAAATTCCCATATTTGCGGAAACTGGACATGGTATGGGGTAAAGATAGAGCGATGAGATTCAAAGCTGAGGATATAGCTGAAGCAAGTGCTAAGGCTAATAGCCCAAAGAATATGACAGTGTGTTCTTCATCAGACATTGAAGATGAACTTATTGTGGTATATGATACACAAGGATCCTCAGCTATTCCTTCGAGCAACCATGGAATAAAGGCGAAAAATCCTATCACCAAGAAAGGAAAGTTCTTACAAGAAAAAAAAGACCAGGAACACTTCAAAATACTATTGAGTCAAGGTTAGATAACTTTACCATTAAGTTTGAGTCTATTTGCGAAAAATAGCCTCATAATATTCAACTGTTACAAATGCTTTGATTGCGGAGTTAAATTTGATTCTCTAACTATTGAGAAGATGCAAGAGCTCATCAGTGAGCTTCTTAATATTAGCATACCTCAAATGAATGTTGGTAAGGCTGCTGTGTTATTGTGTAATGATCTTGCTAAAGTTCCGGTTTTGTTTGCTTTGCCAAGTCATTTAAAAAATTCTTTTGTACTTGGATTCCTCTATCCATCTTCTAGTCTATGAATCATTCGATGAAGCATATTAATATTTTTGTATGTATTATAAACTTATGATGCAATTGATGTTGCCTAACTAGGTTATTTTGTATTAGTTGGGAATTTTGTAGTTGTGATGTAAAAAAATTTTGTAGTGTTAACCTAGTTATTTTGCATCAATTGAAGACTTTTGGTTAAGGTATTGTGTATAGATGTGATATTGACATCATTTGCATTATCAGAGGAATGTAAATTGTATAAAATTATGTTACTTGATTTTACTATAGCAATGAAATAGTAGATATTATGGTTATGTCGATGAATTGTACAACATTTTAGGTTATTAAACTATATTTTGAGGATATTATGTAACTAATGATATGTTGATGCAAGAAAATATTGGAGTATTTTTTCTTCAAGAGCTATTGGAAAGAAAATACTGTAATATACTTGATTTTAAACATTTTGTTATTAAAAATAGGGTGCATGAAATATAATTAATTAAAATATATTTTATATTTGATATAAAACAAAATTCTAACAAAAATTTTATTTCTCAAGATTTTTAATAAACTAACCACTATCAATGGTAATGGTAATCATTCCTTCATCTTAACCAACCATCATAATTATAACGATTATATCCATTCTCATTCCTCGCTATATTCATTCTCATTCTCATTGCCATTGCCATCCTAATTAATAAAAATAAAATAGTAGTAACAATTAAAATAATATTTTGAAAGAGGTTGTCTCTCATTATTGTAACAAATCCAAAATTCTCTAATATTATTTAATGATTTATAAACTATAATTTCATCCAATGTATCTACGTCAACATCTTCTATTGCATTTAAATAAATTATAAGTCGGTAATATATAAAATTATTTTTATTGAAATATATTATACTTTAATTTTAAAAATAATATATCAGCCCACCATCAATAAATTTCCTTAATTGCATGTTCTTTATAAATGACCTTTTCAAGTTCACTATAATCAAGATCAAATAATAGTTCTTCTTCTTTGATGTAAAATTAATACGGCTAATACAATGAATATCAATTGGATCACATATTCTCCTCTTTACTAGAGCTTTAAATATATAACAAAGAAATTATAAAATCAATAATAAAAAGTATAATAGCTTTAAAAAATTCAATCAATAATATAATTATTCTTCGTCCTCATATTATAAGTAACATAAACAAGGTAATTGAATCTTTAATATTCTAAACAATTTTGTTTCTTTATATGAATAATATTCACAACTTAAAGAAAAAGATGTTTGACCGAGAAATATATTCGTAAGTTTTCTCAATATTGAGCACTTTCATCAGATAGTCTTTTAAGAGTTAAAAGATATAAAATTTTATTTTTAATAAGTAAAGAATGAAACAAAAAGTACAAAACTTACCACGCTCCATTTTTTTCAACGTAAGTTCCCTCTTTGTAGATAGTCTAACAAAACTCCCAAAATTTTCATGATATAATCTTATTTGATTGTTTTTTATTAGGAAAAATAACTTCTATTCAATCACATAAAAAAGATTGCTCATAACATCAACATCTATATATGCATTTTCACTATATAAGCACTAAAGATTGATAAAGTAAGTTATTAAGTGGATCTTTGAGTAAAAGACTTATCTTATTATCAATTAATAGGCTTGACCAATTTTCCTTCCCTTTTAAAAGATTCATAATTATTTTGTGAACTCTATATATACTATCATATATATACCTTAAGTATGGCTTCTCATATTAGTTAACTATCTTTAGTAACCCTTATAAGTGGAGTCACACTTTTTATAATGATCAAGTAAACATCCTAAATTTTATTAGGTAGAATAATGACACATTCCTTTAACACCTTTGATACACCTTTGATAACTTAGGACTTAAAAAGTGTTTATTTGTCACTAAGTTTTGAAGTACTTATTTATTATTATAAAATTTTCGAAGGTATAAATGTAGTTCAAATCTAGTAGCACTAGAATGCATAATCTCAACTTATTCTTCTTACTTTCTTAATCATAACAAAATGTGAGATGATTATAAAAAAATATAATTTTAGATGCACGTGAAATAATATTAAAAATATAGTTCATACCACCAATATCTTTTAAAATGAGATCTATACATTACACTAGACATGAAAATCAATAAATATATATTCATATTTTGATTGTAACAAGTATGTAACTAATACATAATTAGTTGTATTATTTGAAATGAAGCATACTTAATTTTTTGGTCTAACCCACTTGATAATTTGATAAAATAATTCAAATTGTTAGGATTTATTTTCAATATATCCTATTTTCATTTTTATTTTTGGCATTTTAATTGGACATGGGAATTTTCCTAATAACCTTTGTTGATGTGCCTAAATTGGAAATTGGATTAGAATTGGAAGTAAATTCCTAATTAGCATATCTTTCGGATGTTGAGTGTTTATCTAACATTATCTCTTTTTGAAAAGGATTTTTATCTAAGGCAATTTTGGAGGTGACGTGAATATTGGGATTTCGTGGATTGCATCTTGGCTGGCGTGGCAGAGGTGGTAGGGTTCCTTTGGTGGTGCTACGCAGACTTACAAGTGTGATTTAAGTGAAAAACTGTGTGGGCTTTTTGGTGTGTAGCTGCTGCGTTGTTGATGCTTCTTGTCTCTTGAATGAGCTGTCTTTTGTGAGGGGTTCTTTTGGTGCGGCAGTATATGACATCAGTTTTATATTCAGCAAGTAGTCCAATGGTGAATTGTAGTTGATGTTGTTGCTGGATATTTTCTGTTGATTGATGTTTGATGCATAAGCAGACTTTATCATAGATCAGTCCACATACTGTTGATGCGGTAACTTGGCTTATTGGTGACGAATTTCAGAACTGGAATTGTCGCGCTTTCTTGATTTTATTTGTCTTTGCTTTTAAAGTAGAAATAATTTGAAAAATCCTCTGACGAGGTTAACACGAGTTGGTCGTGTTATTGGGCGTGAGAAACTTTCACGGGTAGTTAGGTTGTGGGTTAGTTACATAGATTGAGTCATACGGGGTTGGTCAATCTTTGTAATTTTTGTGAACTACAGTGGAAGAAATTAATCTGGGTGAGGGCTCCACAGACGTAGGCAAGTTGGCCGAACTGCGTTACCAAACGTCGGTGTTTTGTTTTCTGATGTTTTGCTTTTGCGATTGTTAATTTACTCGTACCGAAAAGTTTATTTTGGATAGTCTGCGAAGTTATTGATAACTTAGTTATTTCACAAATAAAGTATGAACATTTTTTACCATATTAAAAGTATAAACATACTTGATAAAAGTTGTTCTAATATCACAATAAACAAAGAACTTAATCAAAATTCTTTGTCTTTGATTAGCCTATATGTTTGTTATAATAGTGCATCATATTGTTCTTTAATTAGACTTATACAAATCTTTAATCAACTAGCATTATTTTTTCAAATCTTAAAGTAAAGGCACGTGAATCTCATAATAAGAAGGTGTCGTAAATTTAGGATCTATCATCATTGTAGCATCTATTGTTTCTTAAAAATAAGGTAAATTTAAAGCATTTAAAGAAATATATAAATGATAGCAACTAGTAGCTCAAGCTTTTTTACGTTGTAAAATCACATTCTTATCATACAAAACACTTTCTAAACTTAGTTGAGAACTAAAATTATTTCTTGGAGGAAGATAAGTGTCAAATTAGGAATTGCAATAGGATGGGTCATCTAGGTCGTGACATGATCTTAGCATAAAACTTAGTCAATCTTGAGCTGCATAACATAAAATCAAACTTAAAACCACTTGAACTTTCCAAAATGATATTATTTTGGTTAAATTGCCTAAAATGATGTTGTTTTTGATAATTATACCAAAATAATTTCCTTTGGCAAAGGTGTTCAGGCTGACTTTAGATCAATCCTGTTGGCTCAAGCCTGACCCAAAGCTTAATCAATCTAGACGTGAACCATTGAATGCCGACTAGATCGGGATGATTTTGTCAAACCTAATATCAATGTCAACATTTGTTCTTTTATCTAATACTTTTACCTTATTATCTCCAAAAGATACATTACGAGTCTCTTTATTTTTCTTTTTCCCTTTTTCTTATTTTTACAAAAAATTTTCAGTAATCTCATGTACATCAAATGGTGTAGATGGATCCACATATACTTCATTAAAGAACAGGAACTTATGGAGCTTCAACTCAGCTCTTACAAGAAAGGATTTGATTAGAAATGCTCCAATATTATCTTCTCTAAAGACTAAAATCCTACAAACTATTCCTAACTTAGATAATGATATTGTCATATAGAAATATACCACTAATGGGGTGGTCAATAATTTGTTTTACAGGAAAGTATTTTCCAGCAACCTTCCAGTTCTTCCATGGACAAAAATAGTATGGTCTAACCATCTTCAACCGAGAGCATCACCAATCCTTTGGCTTGCAATGTTAAACAAGATTCTATTGTTTATAAGATTGCAAGGTTTACTTACCTTACTAATTGGTGTTGTCTTTGCAGATGGGATAGGGAAACCTCAGACCATCTTTTCTTCAAATGCAATTATGTCAGATATTCCTGGAAATCATTCATGCTAAAGTGTTGTCTAAGTGAATTTCCAGAGATTTTAAGCCAAATTAAACCTTGGTGTGTTGATCTAAGATTTCATAGTAAAACTATCAAAAGGTGCTTTTACATCTCTCTTTTTGTCCTAGTCTTTGCAGTTTAGAATGAAAGGAGCATCAATTTTTCATGACAAGTGCCTCTCCGTTGAGCATTTCAACACATATCTATTTCAACATATTAGAGCTTACATTAGCATCTATAAACATAAGGTTTTAGGCTTGTATTATCTCAACGATGTCTGGAGAGTATAAACACATGCATGAGTTGTATTTGTCTTAAATAGTTGTCAGATGTAATCTTGTAGTGTTTCTATATCTTGACTTTATAAGGTGATTGTGTTGGTATTAGTTATGTTGCCTTTTATGGCTTAATTTAATTCAAAATTTCTCAAAAATGGCACTTTATTACAAGAAGTAATGTCATCGTTTGTATCAGCAAGATGTTCCTTCATGTTATAAATTCCTCTGTAGTTAATCATTCAACTACAAAACATAAACTTAGATTGGAGGATGTTAAGTTCATTGAATCTTTTTTCTAATGATTGACTGTTTGTCATTGTAATTTTCAACCTAAAATGTGTAAAAGAGTACAAAAATTGAATATGTGCAGATAATTTACATATATGTCAAGATAATATGTTGCTTGTAAAACTTTTACTACCTACCATTGTGTATGAAACATGGCAGGAGAGGAACAAAAGAACAGATTGGTCCAATAAACTTCAACTACAATATCATGATTCATGTCAAAGATAAGGGAAGTGCTGATCACAAACTATCACAAAGCAAGTTTCTCGAATGTTGTTTTCAATACATCGGGTTTAACTTAAGAATACCTTAAGCTGTAATTGTTAGAAATGGACTTGTTTCATATATTATCATGAAAGAAATAGTTAGCATATTTGATTCCTTTTGAATTAAAGGTAGGGGATTCAAACAACACATTATAGGGCCTTGCCAATTTTGCATTTAATATATTTATTCAATTTCCAAAAAAAAGATTTACAAGAACTATCATTTCATGAAAGAAAATATCAGACTTTGTTCATATTGATTCCGAATCAAATAGTGGTCTCAGTAATGAAAACATTATATGCTTGATAGGAAGCTTATTAGACATATCAGGGATAGTTAAAAACTTATATCCATGATCTTTTAGTATAATGAGATATGCTAGAGATCAAGTACTAACTACCCACTACTCCACCTAGCTAGTCCACGGTCAAGGTTTGAACACCCATCTTAATGGATAGAAGCAAAGGGTGCTAACTATATTAACCTTAGGAGCACTTTGTATTCTCAGATTAAGACTATAGTATCAAACTATCAGGAAGAAATGAAGTCTTCGAATTAACAATTCCAAGAAGATACTGCTATAAACAAAAGTTGACAAATCTTGAATTCATTGTTTTCATAATCTCAAGCATTTGTCGACACAGAGCGACCAAACTGCCTTTGTTTCCTGACAAGAAAATTTTATGTTGTGCCAATTCTCTGATCAAGAATGTAGATTCTTTGCATTCCTTGAAACAAAGTACTGCTTTCGTCACTCAGACCAATGTCTTTGAACCTTGTCATAGGGGCCCTGACAATTTTACCACAGCTCGGACCAATCCCGTCTTTTATTTTGGGCCAATCCAACTTTGTAAATCCATGAGCTCTGCCATATCTTGCAAGTCTTATATCTTGTTCTTA